>PVJS01009837.1:0-49402 GCA_004027185.1 Glis glis
AAAAAAAAAAAAAAAAAAAAAAAAAAAAAAAAAAAAAAAAAAAAGAAAAGGCCCTTTTTCCAATGTAGTGTTTGGAGCTTTTGTCAAAAATCAATTGGCTATAAGTGTGTAGAGTATAGCCACTATGGAGATCAGTGTGAGATTCCTAAGAAAATTGGGAGTGAATCCCCCATATGATCCAGCTATACCATTCCTGGGTATCTTTCCAAAGGGACTGAAATAAAAAAAAAAACATAGTAATGTTTATAGCAGCAGAATTCAAAAGCCAAATTATGGAACCAACCTAGGTGTTCATCAACAGATGAATGGATTACAAAATTATGGAATATCCACACAATGGAATTCTATTCAGTAATCACGAAGAACAAAATTCTGTCATTTGCAGGAAAATGGATGGACCTGGAGAACATTATACTAAGTGAGATTAGCCAGTCACAGAAAGTGAAGGGTCATATGTTTTCACTCATATGTGCAAGCTAGGGAGTAATCGGGATGCCAGGGAGACTTCAGATACTGGAGGAGAAACTTCAGTGGAGCAAGGGAAGTGGTCTAGGGTAAGTGGGGGGAGAGGGAGGATCAATGAAGGGATCACTTCCATTGACATTATGTACATATGTGAGAATACCAATGTCAATCTCAATACCCTGTATGGGGACAGGGGAAGGGGGAGGGAGCCAGAGAAAGCCCAGCAAATGCTGTGTGCATGTATGTCTCTTTGACTATGAACTATATTATGATGTAAGACTATAATTCACCAATAAAAGTACATAAAAATAAATTTATAACTAAAAAAAGAATTACAGTCTATCTTCCTTTGTTTCTTCATCAAAGCTTAGGGTGGAGCTAGTTCTGAAGTTTGCTTATCTGACTGAAGGAAGTATTTCCAAAGGAAATGCCATTATCTTGTTCTAAAATCACATTAACCAGGGAAGATTAACTCATAGACAAGAAGAATAAAAGATCTCCAACTATTTGCAGTTAATAAACCATCTATTTTTGAGAGACTTTATCAACATAATAAAACAGCCTGTTTTTCTGCCCATCACTTTTTTGTAACATGATGCCACAGGCTATTATCTACTTTAGACCCATTCATATTTGTTAAAAATCATTTCCTATCACTCTAAAATTCCCTACATCTCCTTCCACTCTGATCTTCCCATGAAGAGGGTGTAAAAGCTCCAACCATCTGATCCTTCTTTGAGTTTCATATTTTGCATGGCTCCTGTGCACATGTGCACATTAATAAATCTGTGTGCTTTTCCTCCTGTTCATCTGTCCCTTGCCAGCTTATTTCATCTAATTTAAAGAGCATTTAGAGGAAGAGGGAGAAATTTCCTTCACCCCTACATAGTTATAGCCCTTCTCCCAGTAGATATCACCATAAAAAAGAGTAATCACAGAATAAGAGAGATGAGAAGCATAGTGAGAAGGTGTCCCCTCTTAAATCAGGCTTATTCCACCCCCAAATAAGGTTGATTCCTCCGAAGTGACTCATCATAGTTTTCTGGGGTTTCCTCCTCTCCTTTGGAGATCCCTATTCAGATAATGCTCTCTTCTTAAAGGTTCACTTTCATTCGTTGATAAACTTATCTTGCGTTCATATATCTGAGGAAATCTGAACCTGCGACTAAGCTTTCAAAGTCACCAAGAGCAGATACCACTATCCTAATTTAACTTCATAGTCCTCTTCTTGGCCTTTCTCTCCTGCTGTTACTCATCTTCCCACTTTTCCCACCTCTATTCTGTGCTCCCCTTCCCCCCAGTGTGCACTGTGAGTTAGGACATTTTCCACGCCCCAAAATGATTCTTCTCCTAAAGGAAATATATCTTAGTTTACGAAACCTTTATGAAGTAAATGCCTTCTGTCTCTATGAACCCCAAATGTGAAAATGTTTAATAATTTTAGACTGCCCTCAGTATTATCACAATAATGAAAGGAAAGAAAAGCTCTGTGAAGATAAATCTCATTACATTCAAGTCTCATGTCTTCAAACTGACATGATTATTTTACCCTAAAACTTTAATTCATATGTATTTTCAAACCTCTTGGTGGAATTTCTTTACTTTTATGCTGGCTCTATGCTTCTATATGCTCAGAAAAATGTAATAAAGACACAGGGTAGCTGGACTGTATATGTAGCGCATGCCTGTAATCCCAGTACGTGGGAAGCTGAAACAGGAGAATCACAGGTTCCAAACCAGCCTCAGCAATTTAGGGAGACTCTCAGCAACCTAGTAAGACCATATTTCAAAATAAAACAAATAAAATAAAAAGGGATGGGGGTGTTGCTTAGCAGTAGAATGCCTCTGAATTTAATCTTAAGTACCACCAAAAAAAAAGAGAGAGAGAAGCTGAACATACTAGTGCACCCCTGTAAACCCAGTACTTGGGAGGATGAGACATGAGGATCGCAGGTTCAAGGCCAGCACATTGTAATTTAGGGAGATCCTGTGCACTCTTGTAATCCCAGTACTTGGGAGGCTGAGACAGGAGGATCTGGGTTTGCAGCCAACCTCAGCTACTTAGTGAGGCCCTACACAACTTAGTGAGACCCTGTTTCAAAATAAAGAATAAAAAATAGGGTTGGGAGTATAGCTTGGAGGTAGAATGCCCCTGAGTTCAATCCCCAGTACTGCAAAAATAAAATAAATATATAAATAAATAAATAAATAAATAAAAACAACTGGAAGTGTAGCTCAAAGATATAATGCCTCTGGATATGATCCCTAGTATTACAATAAATAAATGAACAAGCAAATAAACAAATAGATATAGGGTAACTAATCATCCATTTTCTTAGAATAAAGTAGTTTCCAGGATGGGAGACATTCAGTGCTAAAACTGGGGAAGACCTGGGAAAATTTGAAGTTGGTAGCCCTACAAAAATAAAATGTCAAATATAAAATATTGAATGTAGTTATGTGTTCTTGGGGTAACAGTCTCTCGGGGTACCAGCCTCTCGGACCCCGCCCAAAAGTGGCACGTAAGCTGACAGGGGGGCACACGCCGTCAGCCCGAAGAAAAACATACCTCGGACCGGGAGTCAAGTGTAGCAAGATCTCGTTTATTAGAAAGCCACATCTCTCTTTTATAGGAGAGGCAATACAGGAAGTTCGCAATTAGTAGGGTGTGGCACCACGCCTCCCTGTGATCTATCATAGGTAGAGGCGCCTGTCGTCTGTGAGCACGGAAGGAGGTAACTACCTATCACAGCCCTCCTGAGGCTAGGTGGGGCTTTCAGCGGGACCTCCCTCTGAGGAATTTGCCAGCGCCATCTTTGCCATTAATATGCTGAATTACTGCCACGTGGGAGAGGCCCGGTACTCCAGAGCAGGCTTCTGCCAGTCCACCAGGCCCTTTCATGGCACCGGGTAGAGGGCCCAGCAATGTGTTATTACTAATCATTCAAGTGAAATGAACATATAGGTATAATGCAGTTTTTGCTTCCATATGCCAATTATTTGATTAATGCTAGTAACTTTGGGATAGGTGTTTTGATAGATAAACTTTAGTAAAAGCCTGAAAAACCACATGTAACCCAGAAGGTATGAGGTGAAATGCAACTAATAGTGAAAATTATGTTATTAGTGTTTAATTAATAACACTTTCATGGTACCTGTAATAGGATAGTGATTAATAGTGGATGCTCCCAATTGACACTCTAGATTTAAAAATTGGCATTGCCACTCAACACCTTGACCTTCTTTCAAACCCAGGTGCTGATAGTCACAGCGTCATAGAGTGCTTCCTAGTTTCAAGTGTGAAATGCCTGTATGTGGAAAGGAAAGTGGCTGGCATATACAGAAATGATGATGATAAACGAGGGCATTGGCAGTGATGGCAGTGCTCATAAAAATTAACGAGGTGATTATGATCATTACTTTCCTGAGAAATTGAAAATTCTCGAGTATCAGTAGACTAATCAGGAAGACTTTGAAATATGGATTGAAGGCTACATGACATCTATTTGGATATGATGAAGGAGAATATAAGTTATGATTTGATTTAAAAGGTTCCCCAGATTTCATGTGTTAAACAAGAAAGACATGTTTACAGGCAGGACTTAGTAGCCGAGGAAGGGTCCTTGGGGTAATGACCAGAGACAGTGTGTTTCCAGGAGGCCGCAGCAGCTTCTTCCTTCTCTTCTCTCCCCTGCTGCCATGAGCTGACATAAGTTCTCATTGTCTCTCTGCTCCCCACCAGGATGCTCTGAGGAACTGCACCTGTGGCTCCTCCTTGGAAGCCAATGTAACATGGACTAAAACCTCTGAAGTCTCCAGATCTGTGAGCAGATGGACCCTCTTCCTCTAAGTTTTGCATGTCAGGTATTTGGGTCACAGTAGTAAGAATGCTGACTGAAACAATATATAAATAAAGATTATTAAATGATCATCTGTGGCCAATCATATATTGCAACAAAACTTAAGAAAAAGTTCAAGTACTAGTAATAAAAATATTAAAACAGTTAAAAACTTCAAGTGTAATAATATTTAAGATGACTTATAGCCAGATTTGAAAGAAGGTTAAGGTTTGAGTGGCAATGCCAATATTTAAATATAGTCAGTCAATCAAGAGCATTCACTCAACACATAATAAGTGAAACTTGGCCTCTAAAGTACATAATTATGTAAGTAGCAATTCAATTAACTATCTTCATTTTCTCCACATATATTTCAAGTAAAAGCATAACCATGACTTTGAGGGTGGGTTTAATGAAATGATTGTGCGAATCTCTTTATCTTTCTTTCTTTCTTCTCTCCTATCGATGCAGTCCGGGTTTGAATTGTTGGATTGCTATCAAGGAACCTAATTTAGGAACAAGAGCTCTTTAAATGGTAATTTCTTAAATCTGCTATAGAGTGACTGTGGATCACATTTCTAGCACACTTCTTAAGTAATCATGGTGATGTGAACTAGATGCAGGACCAGCTCAATGGGCTTATCACATATACCAACACACAGAACCTGGCATGATGCCCTGTCACCATCTGAATTTTTTAATAACTTTTGAACAAGCGGCCTAACATTTTTATTTTGTAGGGGGGGCACACAAATTAGTCTGTCCTGACTAAATTAGGAATTCTCTTTCTGAAGGTCACATTGCTGAATTCACTAATTCATGAGATAGTGTTACATCCCCTGGAAATGGAGAATGTTTCAGATAGTATGTGATTTTGCTTCAATGATAAGAACCTGATTTTCACGATTAATCACTTGTCAAAAATAGTATATTAAGGGGTTTGGGGTAGCTCAGTGGTAGTGCACATACCTAGTACCACAAAATGAAAAAAAAAGGTAGACTAAATGGACATTTTTTTCTGACCTAAGTTCAGTGCTTTCCAGGAATGGACATGCTAAAATTTGATGGTCAACCTGTGGATCTTCATTGGAACACACAAGATTTACTTCAGAACAGATGTTGTTAATTTATGATTTAAAGCCAGGGCTTTTCCATTTGCACAGACTAAGAAAAATGATAATTGCTCAAATTTATGTGGAAAGTTTTATTGCTTCTGTCCATTAGATGCAGGATGTTGACAGTATACAAATATCAATCTGGGGCTTGTTACGTGATGAATACAAACAGAAACTAAACATAATTTAATCACACCATGAAGATTCTCCACTATAGCTAAAGAGAGATTGATAGCCAAGTATAAATATCTGGAATGGTAGCCAATTGAGATGGATGGAAAACTCTGTTCTCTAGTAGCAGAAATTAAATTCTATTTTGTGTGCATACATGCTTTGCAATAGTTTTTCCTTTTTCCTATTCTCTTGGTTTCGTAGTTTTCAATTTTCTCCACTGACATAGATCTCTTTCTTCAGTCTTAAGACCAATTTTTTTGAATAATGTTCTATAAGTGTAATTAAGTACTTTTCATAATTGCTGATGGTTTTCTAGGAATGTAAGCCCATATGTACTCTTTAGGTTTTTCTAGAGTTGAAAAGAGAGGGAGACAGTCATCTGCAATTTCATAGTCATCTGTGCATATTTAATAACAATTAGTTCATCCTAATGAACAATAGGATAAAAATGTTTATCCCAAGAACACAGACTTGAACAGTTATATATATAATTTTGCTAGGTGTCTTTGTTATTTGGAAAATTGTTTACCACACTTTGTTACACCAGCAAAGAAAATGTTCCAATTTAAATACACATCTGAAGATGTATCTGAATTTTTTTTTTTTGGCATTAACTGGTAATTGCTTATTCTATTAGTTGATATCTAATGTGCATTCAATATATCTCCATATAAATTTATAGCCTTGGTTTGATTTGGCTTTAGCTTTATTAGCACTTTAAAAATTAATAAATTAGTCCAGGCATGGTGGTGCACACTTTTAATCCCAGTACTTGGGAGGCTGAGACAGGAGGATTGCAGGTTTGCAGCCAGCCTCAGCTACTTATTGAGCCCCTCTACAACTTAGTAAGACCCTGTTTCAAAAATAAAGAATAAAAAATAGTGCTGAGGATGTAGCTCGGAGGTAGAATGGCCCTGGGTTCCATCCCCGGTACCACACACACACACACACAAAAAAAATAAATAATAAATTAAATCTTTCAGGGATTGCTTTACATTTATATATGGAAGAACTTTAAGCAACACTTTAAGTTCATAAAGTTAACAAAATAATGAATTAAATTAACCCACCTGACTTCAAAGTTCATGCCCTTTCTACTATATTATTAACAATAGTAGAAAATTGGGGCTTATAATTAGGTAATTGGAAAGCTACTGAATTAGAACCTAAAAATGACCAGATTTAAAATGTGGAGTTAATCAAATGGAAAGAATATGATTAGTATCCATCATAAAAAAATTGATGGAAATGGATACTTACAAATTTAATGTCTGTTTTATTAAACTATTTACATATGGATATGTTTGGCACATAAATGTTTTTACAGAAATCTATCTTCATTATCATTTATCTATAATTTTAGTATATATATGTAATATAATATATATAAAAATCAATAATATATTTGAAACAATGGAGCTACAATTTGGTCTTCTATGATAATTAATGTTAACTAATTTGGGTATTTCATAATAAATTTTATGAATGCTTGATATAACTTGAGGTCCTAGTATAATATAGTAGTTAAAATACCTACTATATTTTGCTCAGATTGTAACATTTAAGTTCAAACTCTGATTCATCATTTTCAAGATATTTGAGCAAATAATTAAATCTCTCTAAGCCTGGGTATCTTCATCTGAGAAAAAATAGGGAGGAGATTTCTAAAGGTAACTACATCTCAGGATTTTTATAAGAATAAATGTGTTCTAATATATATGTAAAAGGCATGACCTAGTATGTAGTCAATAGATGCCAGATATTATAATCAAATGAGACCAAATTTCTAAAATTTCTGGACATACTCTGGAAAGTTTTTACAATTTAACCAAAAATGAGTTAGAATATATTCCAATTGCTGAATGAGTCCAATTTACCAAAAACACTCAAAATAAATCCACTTGAATCACAAAAATTGAAATACAGAAATTAAGTCAATTGATGAAATGTCTATGTATGCTTCTTAGTTAAATCATTTAGCTTGAATAGGAATATCTTGTGAAAGTCAATGAACATAGGGAGATGAAAGCAGTTTTTTCTGAGGTGGTGAAAAATCTGTCTACATGTAGGTCTCCTAGTGCTAATGAAATTTATGTGCATCTTCCCCTGTATCCTCTTCTTTGTCAAGGACATTTTTTAGATTCTACATACTGGTATGGAAACACAACTGCCATACCAGTTAAGCTTAGCCATCCTTAATTTATATGACCACAGTATTGATATTTATATAAAACATCCTCTGCAAAACTACTAAAAATTTGCAATTTTAATAGAGTCCCCGTTTGGTCATTTTGTTCCTTTTAAAGTCTCTAACAATTCTTTGATACTAGCTGCTTTTCTAAGAAAAAAAATGTTTTTTAAATAAAAATGAATTATTCATTGGATAATTGTTTTTTAGTTTAATTACTTGTAATACTGAAAATGCATTATAATGTGTAATTATATTTTTCCAACATAATTACTATGTATAATGACAATGTATAATTCTTTATAAGACCACATGAAGAAAATTGTGCTGTTCATGCATAATGTTATCATAGTTACACTTTGTTATTCCAAAAAATTGTTATGATTTGTTGTTTTAAATAGGCTCACTAATCATTTCACAGACATAA
Source organism: Glis glis (assembly GCA_004027185.1). Lineage (NCBI taxonomy): Eukaryota > Metazoa > Chordata > Mammalia > Rodentia > Gliridae > Glis > Glis glis. The sequence continues at coordinate 8,209 of PVJS01009837.1, forward strand.
AAAAATGTTTTGGTGTTTAGGGTGAGTGTGATAGCACTTTGAAAATGAAAAAATTTAGAAACCTTGATAGCAGCCGGGCGTGGTGGCGCACGCTTGTAATCCCAGTACATGGGAGGCTGAGACAGGAGAATCACAGGTTCGCAGCCAGCCTCAGCTACTTAGTGAGGCCCTATGCAACTTAGTGAGGCCCTGTTTCAAAATAAAGAATAAAATAGGACTGGGGGTGTAGCTCAGAGGTAGAATGCCCCTGGGAGTTCAATCCCCAGTACCCCCCCACACACAAAAAGAAAGAAACCTTGATATCATAATGTATTTGCAAACTAACATATTTTATTGATACTTGAATATAATTTATACCAAATGAAATTTGGTTTGCATTGAAAACATGATATAAAATGTTTTGATCAAGTAAAATTTTCCTGTATAATCAACCATACTAAGTGAAAATAAAATAATGCATATCAAATTATAATTTTCTAAAACAGAACTAATGTTAGTATTATTTAAGGATTTTGTAGGAACTAAGTCTCCTACTTTTATTAAACTTCCCTGTGTAGAAAGATTGTTTTAGTGAATTCAAGTATACCAAGTTATTCAGCACCTTGTGGTCTTACCTTGTGGATAGTTAACAGAGTAGGAAAGCTGGGTCACTCTAATACTGGTGAGGTTTATAATTTTTAAAAAATTACTATTGGGCTCAAGGTAGAGCTCAGTGGCAGAGCACTTGCCCAGCATGGGTGAGGCTTTGGGATTCATCATCCCCAGCATTGATGAAAGAAAGTAACTCTTCATCTTCACCTAAAATTTGAAAGAATGTATAATCAATATTAATTCTAAATTCAAATGATCCATATGACAAAGTATTAAAGGTAAAGGAAGGAGCAAGATCTGTTCTAATGACACTTGACAGTGAGACTTTCATATATATGGCTTAAGTATGTCCTAAAGAGAAGTTATCTTGAACTATTCCATCATATTTTTTATGTAATAAAAATGCAAATTGAAATTCATCTCAAAGAATTTTGTTTCAGTGGATGTCTTAATAATGTAAATTTTTTCACATATGGGTGCCAGAAAATAACAATTTCTCTTTCAGGTATATTCAATTCCATTAAAAGTTAAGAGGGTTTTTTGTTTTTTTGTTTGTTTGTTTTTCATGAGAAAGAAAGCACATCTAACTTTAAAGGTATTTAAAATACACAGAAGTGTGTTTGTGTAAATGGTTCAGCAGGAATCTAAATTGCATCATGTATGAAAAGCACAAAACACAAAAATAATGAAAGAACATCCTTTTTCTCTTCTGTTAGGCTACTCTTTTCCCAGATTTATCTGAATGCCAAATGTAAACTTTTGGGATGAGTAGGTATGGTTTTTGGGGTTCAGTTCTTCCTGTGAGCATGTAATTATAAAAATATTTAATACATGTTAGATACTGGCTTGTTAAAAATAGTAACAGCACTACTAAATTTTCTTTCCAAGCTAGTTCTTTTACTTTATATGTTGATTTATTTTAACTAATACATACACATTGTTGCAAAATTGAAAGAGTAAAATCCTTGGAAGACTCCCGACTTTGAAAGGTGGGTTTCCTCCAAAAAAGTATATATATATATATATATATATATATATATATATATATATTTATGAATCTTTATTTTTAGGACACAATTTTAATCCCAATGTTTACTTTAGAATATTTGAGCACTGACTGAAATGATAGCAGACTGATGTAGAAAATTTAACCGAATGCATCTGAGATAAAAATAAAAATATGTAAAATATATTGGGTAGAAATTGCCATCAGAACTTTTTCTTTAAACACTAATTCATGAGCATGTAATAATAAGAATACAGTAAGTCACTAGGACAAAATTATAGCAAAGATGATAGTTCTGAAAACTTTCATATCTGATACATTAAATTTCCCTGGAGAATCTAATGTTTGGTCATAATAAATATCTATTAGTTTGTTGGAAATTACTTTGCAGCATTAAGACAGGGAGATAATATTTATCTACATAATAACCCATTAATTAATTAATTTATTTATTGATTTATTTATTTATTGTGGTGCTGGAAATTGAATCCTGGAACATTCAACCTCTGAGCTACACCCCCAGCCTTTTTCATTTTTTTATTTGGAAACAGGGTCTTGCCAAGTTCCTGAGGCTGGCCTCAAATCGTTGATCCTCCTGTCTCAGCATCCCAAGTCCTGGGATTACAGGTATTTGTCACCACTCCCAGCAATAAATTTAAATTTTAATCTTCTTTACCTTATAAGAAGCAATAGGCTTTGTTTCAGTTAGGGAACCGATTTGTTTTATTTCATTTATCTATTAAAGTTAAGTTGAACTATGTTGCATATATAAAATGTTTTCTTTCTCTATAAAATATGCTGGGATAAGGAATGACCAGGCATATCTCTCATACTAGATGCTAAAACATGAGAAAGATACATAGGATAAGAGTGGAACTTTTTCCTCATGATAAAGTAACGTGTCAAAGAATATTCTGATAATGTAGCTCTGTGTGTGTGTGTGTGTGTGCCTTTGTGTTGTTATAGTTAGATATAAAATATCCCCTAAAGAACTCATTTATTAATGTTTGGAGTTGATGTAATTGAGTTATGAGGGTTGTAATCCCAGAAGTGAATAAATCCATTGCAATGGATTTACCTCAGTGGTACCGGGTAGGGCAGTAGGGTGTGGCTGGAGGAGGTGGTCCCTGGGGGTGCAGCCTTAGGGATTATATATATGGATCTCCTCCCCGTGCTCTCTCTCTCTCTTGCTTCCGGACTCCATATGTGAACACAGCCCATGTGCTCTCCCTGCACCATGCACTGAGATCCACGTCCCCAGCTTCACATGGACTGAGCCCGAACGGTAAAAAAATAAATCTTCTTTCCTCTACGTTATGTGGTCAGATCTTTAGATTATGGCTGCAAGAATGCTGAGATATGTGTGTGTACCCAGAATATATATTTTTTTCTTGGTTACCCTTTATATTATGTATATACACATATATTTATTCTTGGTTAATTAATATCAATAAATATAAGTTGATATCTAGTATGAAACTTCAGTACGATATAAGTTTGAAAAGAGAGAAATTCTTAGATCCATAGAAATATAAGTCATAACTTGGTTATTTAAAAATATATTTTGTAGCAGGCATGGTGGTGCACGCTTGTAATCCCAGTACTTGGGAGGCGGAGACCAGAGGATCCGGGTTCGCGGCCAGCCTCAGCTACTTAGTGAGGCCCTCCGCAACTTAGTGAGACCCGGTTTCAAAATAAAGTATAAAAAATAGGGCTGGGGGTGTAGCTTAACCCCTTTATCAACTTACAAGCAGAATATATTTTACTTGTAAGTTGATAAACAACATTCTAAAAATTTCATATAAAATATATTCCATAGCCGGGCGTGGTGGCGCACGCTTGTAATCCCAGTACTTTGGGAGGCGGAGACAGCAGGATCCGGGTTCGCGGCCAGCCTCAGCTCTCTCTCTCTCTCTCTCCCTGTCTCTCTCTTTCTCTCTCTACGTAATGAGGCCCTCCACAACTTCGTGAGACCCGGTTTCAAAAATAAAGTATAAAAAATAGGGCCGGGGGTGTAGCGCGGAGGTAGAACGTCCCTGCGTTCAATCCCCGGTACCGCAAAAAAAAAAAAAAATATATATATATATATATATTCCATAGATAGAAGATATGTATATATAGTATAGTATATATGTAACATATATATTACTCAGTGGATGGTTGCTCAGATAATTCCATATCAAGAATAATCTAGAGACTACTTCACCTGTGACTAGCAAATACATAAAAAGAAGATTAAAATTGATAAGTATTTAACTTTTATCTTTCCAATGTTAATGACTACAAATCAAATAATATTTCCTGTCTCCACTTCCATCCTAAGTATCCAGGTAGAGTTAATTCTTATTATGTTTATTGTATCCTATCAGTATTTCTGCCATAAACTTCTTAATTACTTATCATGATTATTTCATTAAGTATCATGCTTTCCTCACAATATTGATCTTAAGGGTAATGATCACATCTTTATAATCTTTGTTATTTTTGTCCAATAGATGATTCAACACCAAGTTATACACCATAAAGGACTGATGATTTGTGTTAGAAAAATTATGGTTGATTGGAGAATATACCCATAGAATTAAAAAATGGACACAACTATGATTCTGAAATTGGCTAACTTTTTTATATAAAAGTCAAAAGCTGCCAAGAAAGCAATGTATTCTCGTAAGTGAAACTAATGCCTGTTTCTAAATTTGAGATGAAATTAATGCCAATTACTGAATGTATTGGTCAGAATTCTCTAGAGAGAGAGAGACCAATAGAATATACGCATACACTACGTGAGAAGGGACTCATGGGATTGGCCTACATGATTATGGAGGTTGGGAAGTCTCCAGTTCAAAGTGCTGGCAGGTTAGGGCCCAAGTATCTCTTCTTGTGAGATAGGACCTTGAACTCAGCATCCTTTGGAGAGGAGGAATGCTATGTCATCACATGGAAGAAATGGAAGAAGAGAGCAAGCCCACTTGCATAAACCTGTTTTTTATTTTGTTTTTGGTATTTAGGATTGAAAACAGGGGCATTCTACCTCCACGCTACACCCCAGCCATTTTTTTTTTTTTTGAAACAGGGTCTTGCTAAGTTGCCGAGGTTTTAGCTCGGTTGCTGAGGTTGGCCTCAAACATGTAATTCTTCTGTCTCGGCCCTTTTTATAGCATTATTAATCTATTTATGAGAGCAGAGCTCACCTTCTAACACTGCTGTATTGAGGATTAAGTTTTAGCATGAATTTTTGGAGAGAACAAAAACTTTCAAACCATAGCAGTAAAGAAATATTTTGATTACAGTAACTGCCATTCAAAACAAAACAACAACAAAAGCCTAACACAAATTATTCTTTCTCTGGACAGAACTGATTTCCAAAGGGATTTTTAAAATGATGAAATTAACAGATAATTAGGTTTATATGCCAGCAATTTTTCTTTGTTTGTTTTTCTTTCAAATATGGTCATTTGAAAATTTAGGGCTAAATATAACCTTGTAGTTTATTATAATTTAGTAATGCTTTAGTTAATGTGTATAGATAACTAAACAATTTAGCATATTTAAACACTTACCTATAAACCTGAATTACCCCATTTCATTGGCTACCTTGAAAATTAATTGAGTAAACACAAAGTAGAGGTGTTGTTTAGTCTCTGAAAAATGTGATTAAGTGTCACATTAGACATTAAAGAAATGTGCTTGTGAAAGAACTCTCTGGAAGTATGCCTAGTGACAGATTAGAAGGGATCAAGGTTAATGGAGTAGTTGGAAATGATACTTACACATAATGCAGGTTGAAAATGAAAGGTGTCATAAGAGAAAGATTACGTTAAGTAGATGAGAAATAAGACCTCAAACAGGCACCAAAGACTTACATTTCTATAGAATATGAGAAGCAGGGGGTAGAGCATTTATAATACAACTATAGAAATTAAAAAAGATTGTTGCCTCTGGGTATACTCAGATGTCATTGGTGCTTTCCAAACTAGAAGAGCAAGGTTAATTATTTAGAAATTAATATAATTTGTTTTAAAAAATCATATTTTAAATAAGGTGTATTTGAAAAATTTTATATGCCCTTCACTGCTTAAATTTCATTTAGTCTCTGTTTATATACACAGTACTTCTGACCTCCCTGCATTAGATTCTCTTCACTTTGACAAAATACCTAAAAAATCAATTTAAGGGAGGAAAGGTTTATTTGGGCTCATGGTTTCCAGAGACTTCAGTCCACAGTTGTCTGGGCCCATTGCCATGAGCCTGTGGTGTGACAGACCATCATGGCGGAAGGGCCTGCCTGAGGAAAGCTGCTCACCTCGTGGTGGCTGGGAAGCAGAGAGAGAGGAAAGAGCTGGGTCAAGATAGAGTCCTCAGGGCCATGTCTTCAAGGATGCACTCCCTCCAGCGAGATTCTACTTCCTCCAGTTTCCACAACCTTAAAACACTTCTGTCAGCTATGCATCTCTGAATGGATTAATCTACTGATGAAGTCAGAGACCTTGTGATCCAATCACCTCTCCAAATTCCTACCTTTAAACGTTGTTGCCCTGGGACCAAGCCTTCACCACATTAGCCCTTAGGGGACACTTCACATCCAAGCCATAGCACCCCTAACTATATGTGCTTCTGTCATTTTACATGGTATAATGTAGCAGTGGACTTTTCAATAAACTTGAAATCTAACATCTTTGGAGCCCATGCTAACATATTCACGGTTTGCCCAAATATCCATTAAGCTTATAAATATATTTTAATTGAAATATAATTGATAAAGAAAGATAGTCTTTTATTCAAAGCAGGGCTATAGGTTATAGGAACAGAAAAATTGATAATATAATAAAAATTAGCAATAAAATTATATTTGTAAAAGTTATTGCAGTAGTTACTTTGAAATTGCTTATCTCTGTTAATTCCACAGCATATGGATTGAAGTTGGAATGCAAGTGACATTTTAGAAAAATCTTTAATGAATTTTTTATCCAAATGGCATTGATGAGTCTTGAGAAATATCTATTATAATTAAAATTTAGTAAGAGTCAAGAAAATTACTATTGAAAATGGCAAAATTATATATTTATGTATCTTCCAGATATTTTTGCTACTTTAAGAAACTGTACTCTATTGATATGGTTTCAGGTAATATGATTTTTTACTAGTGACAGATTTTTATTAGAAAATATATAATGGCATAAACGTGACTAATGGCCTGGTTGTTGGTAGAAAAGTATAATTCAATAGTTTCATATTCCAAGTTGAATTTTTTTATAGATAATTAATATAGGCAATCTCTGCAAAAGATTAGAAGGAACCTTCAAAATAGCAATAAGAAAAAACACATTTTCAGTGTTTATAGAAATTTTCAACTATTTTCAAAATGTAACTTGCTTATAAACACATGATATCTAGCCTGAATACTCACAAAGGGAAGGTAATTTCTCTAAAATTATGTATGAAAATTTTTAGGTGACAGAATAACATCTTGGAAAGAATAATAAATTGAAGTTTCTCAGTCTTCCAGGATAACTACTTGAGCATGTTTAAAGTTGTCTTATCTAAGGAATACAACACTATTTTTGCAACTTGCATAGCTGAGAATTCTTTTCTAATCCAAGTATGAAAGTTAATGCTTTAATAAACAAAAGAAAACAAGAGACTAACGTAGTTCTAGAATATGAGAAAATTATGTTTCCTGGCTTTTAAGTTTAATTAAAATTGAGTTGTTTTGTTGTTGTTTTGTGGTTTCCTTTGTTTCTAGGCAGAATCGTCTTATACATAACAATAAAGTCTGTAAGGGAAACTTGTCCTCCACATGTTCACAGAAAGTGTCTCTCTGGAGCACCTGAGCTGCACCCACCTGAGTGCCTTCTGTTCTTTTTACTAAAGACCTGTCAACAGCAGTAGTCACACATTGGCCCAATCCCTGAACCATGTCCATATGGCCAGTAGAAGTCTCCAATAGTGAGTGAGACCAGGACCCTGCAGCTAGGACTGACTTTTGTAGCTGAGGAGACTTGAGGATGTATTTAACCCCTCAGTGCCCCATGAAAATTAATTAGAGCCTTCTTCGTGCAACATGCTTTCTGTCTTTCTTGGGTGGATCTTAGTGATGCATGCTGTTCCACCAATGTACTCTAGGAAGGCAGACTTGGCATTCCACTTGGGTGTTTGTATCCTAAATAAATATTTTTAATTACTGTGCCTTCACGGTCTGCCTGGATTTCTGCTTTCTGGTTTCAACCCACATTCTCCAGTGGTAGAGAAGCCAAGCACCAGAATGCAATCAGTTTGAGAGAAAACACATTCTCATTGCCTTCTTTATTCCAAACCATTTTCCCCTAAACCTGAAGGAATTCCCTAAATTATGTTAATGACCTCAAGTTTTATTTTATTTATTTTTTTTACCAAAGATGTGGACTTACTGATAATGATAACAATGGCATCTCACATGCATAATGAACTTTGTGACCTTCATAACGCTGGTGATTCAATGTTTGTGAAATGCACAAAGATACATGGATTAAACTTTTCTAGGAAGTTATCTCAAGTATTTATAAGAAGGATAGTTAATGTTAGGGTTAGAGGAAGAAGAAAAAGTTGTCTTTTCAGGTTGACAGGACTAGATTTTTGATGCAACACTTTAGCTTTTATGAACTAGAGGCACGATGAAGTAATGTTCCTATTTTTCATTCATTTTGTTATATATTTAGAAAGAGAATAAAAGAAGGCCATGATTATTCATATTCTCTAATACCCTTAAGAACCTGTAATTAACACCATTTTTTGTTCACAAAGATGTCAGGGCTTTTATTGTTAGGTTTTGTCTAAGAGTTTTAAATTAAAACATTCCATGTATTTCATTAAATATAATACTGGAAAATTAATAAGTGCGATCAGGCAAACATAGCTGTTACTTGAAAGTTCTTGAACTTTTTGTATCCCTGACTACAAAGGTCCCTTCCTTTGCCTACTCAATGTGTCTCCCTTTCTCTCCCTGTGAGACATAGTCTACCATTTATCATAACACATCTATCTGGATTGCTAATGTGTTGCTGAAGTTAGCAGAGATCTGATGTAGATTGGGAAGGATATGCAGGAAATACAGAAGAAACCCAGCATTGTGGACTAGAGCTAAGTGAAATATCTTGGCAAACAAGTTTTTTAAGAGAAAGGTGTGAGAGGAAAACGGTGGTACCACAAAGTGTGTAAAGGAATATTACACTGACTGTTACATTCCCTTCCACAATGTACATGATGTAAGTAATGCAAATAAATTTCAAATTTCCCATACTGTCGGATTGTATTTTGACCAAAACACCAGTGTGTGGTTGGATTATTTAAGTTATAGCTTTACAGTGTTTTCACAATACTCGGGAAACATGTGCATTAATATTGTCCCTCTCTCAAAAGCCCATTAAAAGGCATTAAGTGATTTTAATCTCCTGGGATGAGGTGAACGGGAGAAAAGCAGAGACAAGATGGCAAGTTGGAGGAGAGGGAAAGATTTAGGAAATTTAAGATATGAAGGATCCAGGGGCATTGATATTGTTATAGTCTCTATTTGTTATTTATGTATTTCATAATACTCAACTGTGTCCATGGGGGTTTTCAGAAGTAAGAATAAATAAGTTGAATTGTGTTTGTAAAAATAGGCAAAAAGAAAATAATAGAGTAATAGTAGATAATTCAGAAGTGATGTGAAAAATGAATATTTTACATGTGTTGCTACTGAGTTTTGCACACTTGTTAAAATAGATCAAAATATGATTTTCAGAATTCTAATATTGTTAAGGTCAAACTAACTTCTTCAGGGAAACAAAGTGAAACCTAACTTTTAAAATTGTGCTAGAGTTTGAATATAAAATGTCCCCTAAAGCCCCACAAAGTTCCCAAGCCCATGATTCTATTGGGAAGTGATGGAACTTTTAAGAGGTGGGGCTCTGTGGGAGGAAGTGAGGTCACTAGGGTGTGCTTTGCTGGAGATATGGGGACCCCAGCTTCTTTTTCTTTCTTATAGCTTCAAGGTTGCAATGAGGAAAGTATCTTTCTCCACTATGGGCTCCTCTCCATGATATGCTGCCTAGCTACTTTCTCAAGAAACACGGCCAACCAGTTATAGACTGAAACATCCAAATTGTGAGCCAAAATAAACTTTTCCCTGTTTTATATTGATTATCACATGTATTTTGTTACAGTAATGAAAAGCTTATCAACATGGATAGAAAACACAAAGAAAAATCATTCTAAGATAGGAAGAACTTCTTTACTGTGATATATAATTTTAAAATATACTATAGTATATTTATTTTTTAAAAAAAACCCAAACTAATACATGTTTATTGTAGATAATTTGAAAAACTTGATAAATCATGGAAGAAACAATAACCCATAGAAATTACCTTCCAGCCTTTTTTCCCTGTGTGTATAAATGTAAATGTGGAATTAGCAATTATTAATATATGAATAGCTTTGTATTTATATATTTTCTTTTCTACTTAATATATATAAAATTTAATTATGTGTACATATATATGTAATTTTCTTTTGCAGTACTGAGAATTAAACCCAAGGGCACTCTACCACTGAGCTATAACCCTAGCCTTTACTTACTTATTTATTTATTTATTTATTTATTTATTGCGGTACTGGGGGTTGAACTCAGGGGCATTCTACTCCGAGCTACATGCCCATCCCTATTTTTGATTCTTTATTTTGAAAGAGTCTCACTCAGTTGCAGAGGGCCTCATGAAGTAGCTGAGGCTGGCCACAAATCTGCGATCCTCCTGTGTCAGCCTCCCAAGAACTGGAATTACAAGCATGCGCCACCATGCCCAGCTCCTTTTTTTTAATTTTATTTTATTAGTGCATTGTAATCATACATCTTGAAAGATTTCAGGGTGGTTGACGTATACATGCACTCATCAGTCAATTAGCCCTCCCCAATTCCCAACCCTCTGCCTCCCCCCTCCCTCCTTCCAATTTTCAACATAGTCGTTGACTTTGATATCTTTGTGTATGTCCATTCTGTGCACCAGTTTGTTTCCCTCTCCTTCTCTCCTGTCTCTCCCAGTTAGTTCACTTTCTTCACTCATCTGAGGTTTTCTTTCTTTATCTGGAGTCCCTCCTGTGCGGGGTCATGGCTCATCCTCCTGTGACCTCAACACTGGGGTACTCCGGGGCAGGGCCGGGGGCTTGCCTGCCCCATATCCCTAGCACCAGGGGGAGGGGTTCTCCAGGGGTGTGGCCAAGGGCTCACCCACCCCGTGTTCCCAGTGCAGGGTGAAGGGTTCCCGGGGGCAGGGCCGAGGGCTCACCCACCCTGTATCCCCAGTGCTGAGGGGGATCTCCAGGGGTGGGGCCCAGGGTTCACCCGCCCTGCATCCCCAGCACCGGGGGGTCTCTGGGGGGGGGCAAGGGCTCACCTACCCTGCATCCCCAGCACCGGGGGGGGGGGTTCTTCAGGGGCGGGGCTGAGGGCTCGCCAGCTCCACGTCCCCAGTGCCAGGATGAGTGGTTCTCCAGGGACAGGGCCGGGGGCTCGCCTGCCCCACATCCCCAGCGCTGGGGGGGTCTTCAGGGGCGGGTCCAAGGTCTCGCCCACCCCACATCCCCAGCACCAGGGGGAGGAGTTCTCTGGGGGTGGGGCCAAGGGCTCACTCGCCCCATGTCCCCAGCTCCAGAAGGAGAGGGTTTCCGGGGGCAGGGCTAAGGGCTCACCTGGCTCGCATCCCCAGCACTGGGGGTTCCAGTGGCGGGGCTGAGGGCTTACCTACCCCACATTCCCAGTGCCAGGGAATCTCCAGGGGCAGGGCCAAGGGCTTGCCCGCCCCATGTCTCCACCGCCGGGGTTAGGGGTTCTCTGGGGGTGGTGCCAAGGACTCACCCACCCCACGTCCCCAGCACCAGGGGGGGGGGTCTCAGGGGGCGGGGCCAAGGGATCATCCACCCCTTGTCCCTAGTGCTGTTGGGAGGGGGTCTCTGGAGGCAGGGCCAGGGGCTAACCCATCCGTGTTCTCAGGGCTGGGCCGCTGGGTAGGGGGCCATGTCTCATCTACCTTTGTCCTCGGTTATGGGGTGTTCCAGGACGTTGTTGGGCTGCTCATGGGGGCCGTGGCTCGCTGGCTCGTGTTCTCAGAGTTGGGGTGCTCATGTGTATGGCCATCTCATCTTTGTCTCTCCTCATCGCACTTGTTTTGGGAGCAGAGGCTCACGGCCCACCCCTTGAAACCATCGTTGTAGGTACGGGTCTGGATTGACATGGGCTTCATCATGTTCCAGAGTTGATTGGTTTCAATGGTGGTCTATAGTTGCTGTTTTCACAAGGTTCTGCTGTCTCTTTGCTGTTGGTCTCCGGGAGTCATGGTGTGGGCATGGCCCCGCATAGATGGCGCCTTTACTCCGCTCTCCACTTACCAGGTGAAATGCGTGGAGTTCTGTTTAGCCCCCCCACTCTGTCCACTGCCTCGCACTCTGCTGCTCTTCGTCTCTCTTTGTTTTGTTGAGTTTTGTCTGCCCCACTTTTCTTGTTAAGAAGCAGTCTTCCTGCCAGCCGATTTCCAAGTTTCAGAGTGCCAGCGACATGCTGCCTCCCATTATCTCACTCACCCGTGTTCTTGTTGGGCGGTTCTGGGTGGCTGTGCCATATCCATCCATGTCCTCAGTGCTGTGGTGTTCTGTGCCGGTGCTAGGCTACTCCGGGGGGCCATGTTTATCCGCTCGTTTTCTCGGTGTTGGGGTGCTCCTGTGACTGGCCGCCTCATCTATGTCTCTCTGTGTCACTTTCTTTGAGGGGGCTGAGGCTCGCCTCCCACCCTTTGCAGTCATTGCCGTTGTAGGTGTGGATCTGGTTCGACTTGGGCTTCATCATGGTCTGATGTCGACTGCTTTCAATCATGGACTATAATCGCTGATTTCACATGAATCAGCTGTTTCTTTGCTGGAGGATTTAAGGAACCTCATGGCTCAGCCAAGTTGGCTCCTTGTGTCCGCTCTCCACTTACCAGGTGAAATGATCTGAGCTCCCTACCGACCTCTGCTCTTTCCACTGCCTCAGATTCTGCTGCACTTTGGTTCTCATTGTTTTGCTGAGTTTTGGCTGCCCTACTTTTCTTTTCAAGATGCAGTCTTCCCGCCGGCCGAGCTCCGACTCTTGGAGTGCCGGTGACATGCTGCCTCTCACTATCCCACCATCTTGGTTCTCCACTATAGCATATTTAAAGAGAAATTCCACCATTCTATTCCCTTAATATCATCTACATCTTTTATTATGGTAAATATAATGACTGGTTTTGTTTATTTTATATATTTTTGCATGCAGCACAGTCACATATTCCTATTATTGATTATTTTATACTAACATAGAAAATAGCATAATAACAATTAGATATTTGAGTGAGTTTTAAATTGTTCAATCATGTTTTAATGATTATTTTTTCCATTGCAGAGTATAAGTATGACTAGTTGAAACAACTAAATACAAAAGGACTAATTCTTGTCAAAGATTTGTACCAAATTTTCCAAAAGGTTTAAACAAAAACTTAAAATGTTTTCTAGGATCTTAAGAAAAAGTTTCTATCTTTTCAAAGATTGCAATAATGGCAAGTGAATTTTACAAGAATTAGCATTTATTGGTTCAAAGAATGTTGAGTTTCTTATACTTTTCAAGTGATAAAGAAAACCAGAAAAAATAAGAAAGCTTAAAATTATCCTTACTCTATAAATAAGCACTACAGAAAGAAGTAAGCACTATAGAAAGAATAGATTTGACCAAGCTATATATTTTAGCACTCAATAAAAATTGTAATCATACTTAAAATAATATTTTAGTTGAAAATTTTATTTAATAGAAAAATTAAAACTTAATTTTTCCAAATGATATAACTTCCTAAATTATTCTTTTAAAATTAAAAAGTATTATTTAAAAAATAAGAGAAGAGTTGGAATGTTACATTTTTTAAACAGTTTCAAAAATATGGTATGTATTTATCTCTTCCATTCTCATTCACATTTTTTATATCAACATGTTCATTTTGATTTTATTGTTTTCAATTTTCTTTTGTGATTTCCTCTCTCTTGGATACCATGTCTTTAAAGTGCTTTCAAGCATATTTGTTGTTTTCTATTAATCACTTCCTTGATATGTTTTCAGACATGATTATTTTACTTAAGGAAATTAACATTTCTGCAATGTTATGTTTATTAATATTTATTCTAGTTTTCCCTGAGGCTTCACTTACTTTGAAATTTCTTTTTATTATTATTTTTTTAAACTATCTCTCTTTGTACCTTATAAAAGTAAGACTGTGTAATCTATAATTTATTCTAGAGTATGGTGAGTTCTTTGAGATCATCCCATATTTTCTTAATTAATTCTTCCTTTAGAGCCAGGCGTGGTGGCCCACGCTTGTAATCCCAGTACTTTGGGAGGCAGAGACTGGAGGATCGGGGTTCACGGCCAGCCTCAGCTCGCACACGCGTGCGCACTCTCTCTCTCTCCTTCTCTCTGTCTCCCTGTCTTTCTCTCTCCCTCTCTACTTAGTGAGGCCCTCCGCAACTTCGTGAGACCCGGTTTCAAAACAAAAGTATAAAAAAATAGGGCCGGGGCGTAGCACGGAGGTAGAACACCCCTGCATTCAATCCCCGGTACCGCAAAAAAAAATAAATAAATAAATAAATAAAATAAAAAATTAATTCTTCCTTTGCTATCTGTTTTAGCTGCTTATGTTCATTTCCTTCTTTTTTCCCCTGCATCCACGTGTAGGTCACATGATTTGCTTTGTGATTGATAATGGTTGCTGAGTAGTATTTAACCATGCCTTAGAGAACTAGGGTGGGGATTTTGACAAGTAAGCTAAAACCATTTATATTTCTAATTTGTGTTTGTTGTCTCTTTATCTTTCAGGGTATATGTGTGCATGTGTGTATGTGCTTGTATGCTATGAATGTCACTTTATTTTTTCATCAGCCTCTGTCCCTCCCTTGTCACTGACCCTCTAGTTAGTATCAGCAATCATATTCCTTTCTTTAACCCCATAACACTGTCCCAAAATACAGTCTACAACAAAGAATTAAGACAATTTAATTGAAACCTTTTACAGTCTTGGTGCAGGTTTCAGAGGTTTGATAGATCTGCTTTGTAATTTTGACTGCATTTTTTTTTTTAGAGAATAGAATGTATTCAAAAAGTCTTTTCTGGAAGATGTTCATACAATTAAAATTAATTCTGGATATTTTATATGTATGCATATTATATATGTAATCAAGCATGTAGAAATTACACACTATTAAAACAATCCCCCTGTTGTTAAGTGGCTTAACAATAGAGATATTGATAGTAAGTACATAATTCAGAGAGCCTATTGCTCATATTATTTTAGCCAACTAAGAATAATTTCATTTCTTTATTAGACAGATATTAGTTGAGCACCTCTGTTTGCCAATTAGTAAACTAGCTACTGTATAAGTCACAAAAATGAATGAGGCATAGACATGGAGCTCTAGGTTTTCAAAATGTCATTGTGATGAAATTATTGGTATATATATGCCTGTGATAGGAAATGTTATGGTTTGGGCTTAAAAAGAGGAAAAAATGCTTATCATATATCATATTGCTTGAGACTTTGGCATAAGGAAAAAGAGAATTTATATCACAAATGGTGTTACCAGTGACTCAAGCATAAAACAGATGGTATATCTGGATAGAATAGTAATTTTAAAAAACAGTAAAACTATAACAATAAGCTGCTTATATGTACTAGAAATGTGCTTAGTGTATTACAACTTAGTACCTGCTCTGAGAGTATTCTGTATGAAAACAGACCAATAAAACTACAGTGAGAATATGGAATCAATACCTGAGTGATGAGGGGGAGGGTAACTTGCTGGGATATCCAGGACAATAAAAGCTAGTAAAAGTAAGAACACTTATGTGTAACTGGGAGAAATAGTTAGATGTGTGTCACAGTTTGTGAAATCTAAAAACATTCATAAGTGCTGGGGATACAGCTCAATGGTAGAGTATTTCATGAGGCTCTGGGTTCCATCTCCAACACAAAAGACAAAAACAACAATAATAACAGGTAGCATTTGTTTTTTTTTGTTTGTTTTGTTTTTGTTTTTTTGCGGAACTGGGGATTGAACGTGGGGGCATTCTACCTCCGCGCTACGCCCCCGGCCCTATTTTTTATACTTTATTTTGAAACCGGGTCTCACGAAGTTGTGGAGGGCCTCACTAAGGATAGAGAGAGAGAGGGAGCGACAGAGACAGAGACAGAGAGAGAGCTGAGGCTGGCTGCGAACCCGGATCCTCTGGTCTCCGCCTCCCAAAGTACTGGGATTACAAGCGTGCGCCACCACACCCGGCCTAACAGGTAGCATTTGTAGCCTGTGTAAAACCAGGTTTCTGTATGTCTGTCAGCATCATGTCAAAAGTTTTAAAATATGTATCAATTTCCCTCAAGAGAAAAAATGAAAACTGAAAGCTCCCCAAGTAAATAAATAAATATATTTAAATTTATAGGACACTGCAACATTTCTCAAACCTCTCCCTCTCTCACTATTTAACAAATGAACATCTTTCTCTCAACTCCCCAAATCTTCCTGTAGATACCCATGCCTGAGGGTTTTCTTTTTCCTTGTTCCTTGCCTTCACATACTACCCTTTTCTTCTGTGGGTTGCTTAAGTAATGAAAATTAAAGTCTTTTCAGAAACTCAGGCAATTTGCCTAGTTTATTACCTCTTTCAGCCATACAAAATTTGAGATACTATCCAGCATCTTATTATTTGAAGGAGAAAAGTATTTGTCCTACCACTTAGTAAATAGTGTTTCTGAAACTGATTTTTTTGGAAGCTCAGGTTTTGATTGATAGCTATATAAAAGATTCCTTCTTCATTTGACCAAAATATTAATATGCACACGTTCCAGATTATTTCATTTTCTGAAATCCAAATATTATCATGTGGTTTAATCCAATATTTCTATTTTTGTTTATTATACAAGATTGAGCTTCATACCATCATGAGAAGGGATGTGATCTTAACATGTAAATGATGCTTTCTTTTCACTTATAGGCTAAATGATGCCCCAGCAAGGTCCACACATTATTCAAGACTGAGAAATGCTGTTGTAATAAGTTTTCACTATTAATGTGCTTTTAGAAGTTAATAATGACTGTACTGCTGATTTCAATTTGAATATTAAAATGTTTAGTGCCACTGCATATTGTTTTAAGAGACACATAACAAGGAGAATTAAGGCAGTGTGTATGTGTATGTGTGCGTGTATTTATAACCGCAGTGACCATAAGTATCAGTGTTGCTCAAACTTACATTCCACCTACCATAAAAATTCTTCCAATAATTTGACCTTCTTACTTTATCTATTCTGTCTTTTACTTTTTAAGTCCTACTTAAGTGGTCTTTTTGTTTTGATATATCCTACTTAGTATTTACATTGCTTTTCTCTGCTTCTTCCTTCTTCTTACAAATTGTTTTCTACTTGCCTAAAATTACTAGTCCCATTTTTATCTACCAAAATGGAACAAATAAAAAGAACCTGCAATTATTTCTAAGTCTAGTAAAAACACCCTTTATGAAAATTTTCCTTCTTTCTTCATTACCACTCAACATCTATGAAATTTTTTGAATGGCACCTGATTTGGATCATAATCACAAATGTGTAAGAAAATAGAACAAGGCCTTTGGGTTTATCAAGTACCTGTCCTAAAGTTCACTCACTTTAATTGACCTCACTCAAAGAAACAACTTCTGAATCAGAACTGTATGCATAGTTAAGTTTATTGATTTAACAAGATTGGTGGTCTGGTTTGCTGTACCTGACAGCAGATTAGAAGCTTTCCTGATAGCTTAACACATTGAGCTATAATGAAGAAGTAGGAGATAAGAGAGGTGGATCACCAATTAGAGATTAGTCTCTGTACTGCAAATACTGCTAAATATCTTAAAAGTGTCTGTAAGTATCACTCTATAGACATGAATAACCAAAATTAATATTGATAATTATAATCAAGAGTCATTAAGTATAAGGTATCTGCATCATCAATATATTTCTTAGGTATTTTCAGCATTTTATTTACAAATGCACAAAATGTATGACAAAAATCAGAATTATTGAATCATTTACAATACTTGGGTAGGCCATAATATAACCTAGTGCCCCCAATTTTTTTCTTTATCATTTCTGGTGTTGTATTTTTTCTTGAATACTTCTTAAACCAGCTTACTTCATTGTTGGGCAGGTTCAAGTTAACAGAAAAAATTTCTTATTCTGAACTGTACCTTGTTTCTATCTAACATAAAATAATTTGTCCTAGATTTTGTTTTAATGTAACTATTTTTAAAATATGTGCTTTCTCTTCTAAATAGGATTTTTAAACTTTAAATGACTGTTCTGGTCAGCATTCTTGCAGCTATAATCTAAAAGACTGACCATGTAACTTAGATGAAAGAAGATTTTTTTATGGTTTTGGGTTTAGTCCATGTGAGGCTGGGGACTACAGATCTCAGGGAATTTTGGCAGGAAGCAGAGAGAGGAAGAGCACAAGGGCTGTGCTCACATCATGAAGCCTTGAAGCAAGAGAGAGAGAGAGCAGAGCAGGGGGAGGAGGGATCATTTATAGAATATATCCCCAAGGCCTCACCCCCAGGGATCTACCTCTAGCCACACCCTACTGGCCTGGGTCACCACCCAGATAAATCCATTGTAACCCAGATTTATCTACTGCTGGGATTACAACCCTCATGACTCAATTACATCAGCTCCAAACATTAATAAATGAGCCCTTTAGGGGACATTTTATATCTAACTATAACAAAGACATTATTTTTTAAGAAATATATTTCTTTAATAGAATTTATTTGCTTCCAGAATAATTGTCTCTTATGCCTTAATGTTTCATATTATATAATTTCCAGATTTATTTAACATTCTAGTTACTTCTTTCCATATAAATCCTAATGTGTTAGGATCTCCTTTAAAAAAATGTTGTGTATCTGGTCTGAAATAGTAGTGAGTTCTCCTTCATCTGATTATATCAGCCCTATAAATATAAATCTTATCTGACTCACTTGATTCTATTCACTTAATTTTATCAAATATGATCCTTTTTACATTGCAATATAATTATTTTATATATTCATATCTTCAACAGACACAATTTTGTTATGATAAAAGTTATATTTTACTGATTTCTGAAGCACATGGCATATGGTAGGCCCTCAAAAATATTATTGGAGGAATGTTTGCATAAATGAAACATCTAAGAATAGGTTAGCTTATTTCAGTAGTGCATCCCATTATTACTTTTTTATTTTGTCCATGAAATTTTAATGTAGTTTTCCAATGATTTAGAATTAAATATATTCTCTTTGAATCTAAATTTATGAAATTTTTGCTGCACCAAAATACAAGTCTACATATATTCTTAATTAAAACTTATGAGCTTGCAAGACTAATGAGATTGTATTAAACCATTTGCCATCAACTTTATAAAGAGGCCTTGCCAGGTAGTAATTTTAGTAAGATACAGAGCTTTTTCTCCAAAATTGCGTGTATGTTATATATGTATTTATTTAGTTTGTGCTAAATAAATACATTCTACCTCTGAACATTCTACCTCTGAACTATACCCTCAGTCCTTTTTATTTCATATTTTTGAAATGGGGTCTCACTAAGTTTCCCTGTGCTGGCCGCAAATCTGCAATATTCCTATCTCAGCCTCCCAAGTACTGGGATTACAGGTGTGCACCAACGTGCCTGGTACTATATTTATTTTTTAAGTAAAATTTTGAGGTAATTGCTTCTCAACTGAGTTGTCTTCCTCACTAGATAGAAGATTCCTAAACATTGAGAATGAGTGTTCCACTGCAGCCTTAGGAGCTCTACAGGGATAGGCCACACAAGTTGAGCTCAATTCAATTTTATGATTTATATATTATGTGTTTATTTTCTGGAAAATATTATTGATTTGATATACATCATGAATAATCCACAATTTTACACCTTCAAATAAGTTTGAATATTTCAAATATAAGCAAATATGAAGAATAATTTACCCAGCAAGAGTTATAGTTTTGTGGGGTTATAATTATACTTACTGAATTAAACTATGAAATTTCTATTCAGCTTCATTCTTCAGAATCTGAAAAAGCATAGAAATTGTTAGCAATTATTCTTGCTTGTTTCCTGTTAAAATGGTGTAGATTAGAATGATATTTGCAGCTCATTTTGAAAATATGTAGGAGAATGAATAAATTGCTATTTACTAGTACATAAAAGTCAGTGTTCTATTTGAATAAACTTTTTTACTATGCGAAAGATTCTCTGTGCTCAAGTTTATCCTACTATGAGGAGTGAATTAGTTATGCTTCTGTCAGTGCCATCCTTCTTATCCAAATCTATGTACTTAGCTCTGGTGGAATGCTATTAGTGCAGTTCTTGGAGACTATTAACTAATGTCTTAATATCAAACACCTAATGAAACTTTATTTTGAGAGACTGTTGTAAATGTTAGTTCTGGCTTCAGACATACAGAAAATAGACTTTGAATTGTCTCTTAGAATACCCTACAGAAAAGTTGTCCCTGAAATCAGAGCACATGAAAAGTTTCCTGGGAAACCATAAAGGCTCCATACTGATTTGCCCAGGTTGTCTGTTATCCAATGACCTCTCCCTAATTGGAGGAGGAGCCAAGAACAAAGAAGGAAGAAGGGGAACATCTGGACCAAATAAGGGAGAACTGGAAAAGACAAAGCCATTGAAACCCTTTAAATAGACCATATATATTTTCAGGCTACTCTTCATACTCTGTTAGAAGTCCTTTTGGTATCTAACCAAATTTCCACCTTCATGCTCATTCTCTTTTTCCATGCATTGGTACAGAATAGCAGCCATGAGAGCTTTTATTCTCTAGTACATCCACAGCCTCCCTTCATTTTTTTGTTTTTCATGTTGTGATTTTACAGAGTATCATTATCTGACAAAGACATGGCCACCCATCCACACAATCACAAATTATCTACCATCTGCCAGAGTTTGAGACACCAATATCTGCACTCAATATTTGACTTTTCAAAAGCAAGCCACTTACAAATGGCTGCATTTGATTGGAGGAAAATTATAAAATTCAAAACACCTTATATATAATGTTGATTATATGATGTGATTGATATCAAAAACAGATTGAAAGCTTTTTATTACATCTTGACCAAATATAAAAGGTAATTTGTATAGTAGTTCTTTTAGGAATTAGAATTCCACAACTTAGGCTTTCCCTTACATTTCATAAACTATTTGTTGTAAAAACAAAACAAAAAAAATTCTTCCTTTACCAAGGAAACTTAAGCCATACTATGAACAATAAATGACATTTAAGATATACTATTGTTAATAGTGCATTTATTCTTGATATTTTCTCTATCACTAGTATTTCCTTTATATATATATACATAGAGAGAGAGAGAGAGAGAGAATATATACCACATAACAGTCATTATGCATAACTACGCAAGAAAGAGAAAGATAAGAACCAGTTTCTGTGCTCATGGATCTAAAAATACATTAAAAGAAATTTAAAAAGGACCAAACTAAACAAAAAACCATTTAGGTTATAAATTGTATAAAACATAAAATTTTCTATGTGATTTCATACTGAAACAGAAAAAAATGCTTTTAAAGGAGCATATTTTTGAGCCATATTTAAAAGTTTAGCTATAATGTCAATAAAGAGTGGGAATAAATAGAATATCAATTATATTGTTTTGCCATAGCCAAAGTTACATGAAAAGGACAATTCAATCCTGATTTCTAGATAAATGCTCTATTAAAACAAAGAAATGAAAGGATCCTAATTAGTTGAACAGATTCCCTTTCTAAAACCAATATTGCCACCTCCAATTATTTGTGTTAGAACATCAAAGGAAAGGTCTTATCTTCCTGAAAAAATTTTGGTGGTATGTTTTTTGATGGGTTGAGAGAGACAGGGATTTGAAGTACATATCAATTAAGAGGCTTCGTCAGTGATATGTAAAGATGATTTGAAATAGGTTCCCTTCAATCTTTAGACATGAAAAAACATGTATTTTAGATATATATATAGTGGGATTTGACATCAAGTGGATATCAATGTTTGAAGGAGAGAAGATGCTTACATATAGCATAAAATGTCACACCAAGTAAATAGGAGAATGTACACCATCAACAGAAACAGAGAAACAAAAGAAGGTGTTTGATGAACGAGATGTTTTATAATGTGTACATTACATTTGTGGTCCTGGCAAAATGCCAATGTGATATCCTGAATATTGTTAGCAATCTGGAATTCCCAGTTAATAATAGAGTCAGAACTACAGAAAGTAATGGCAAAAGTATTATAATTAAAGTTGCCATTTAAGATGAAAAATATTTGGAGATTTGTTGTACAACATTGTACATATTGTTGGCAATACTATACTATACACTTAAATTTTTATTAAGAGGATAGAACATATGCAATGCATTTTTTACAATAATAAGCAAAACAAGAAAATTTAAAATAATGTAGAAAAGTAAAGTAACCACATAGAGGACATTTATATCAATCAGATTAACCAAACATTAAAGTTTTAATTTTTACTTCTGATGATTCCTAAGGATGTTACATTTGAATCCCGTCTCTCTATTTCTCCTAGCCTCCACCTTCTGAAATGAACTATCCTGCAGTTGATATCTAACAGTCCTACCATGTGTTTTATGTTATCAGTACAAATGTAAGTATGGATAAATAATTCTCAGTATATCTATTTTTAATGTACACACATATAACTTTTTCTGTATTTTTTGGAAAGGTGTTTGACTCAAGGAATGGCGTTAGTTTACCTTGAAACATATAAATTTTGTCTTTTCAATTAGATTAGTGTATAAACTTGTTGAACTTAATATGCGACAATTGTTTCTCCAACCAGACATAGATGGATGTTTTGGCTATTTTCGTATTTGTTGTTATTGACTGTTATAAAATTTTGCACGTGTCCACAAGTATCCACATAAAGTAGGATTAATGATTTTGTGCTTTACAAATGCCTTTAGGTTATAGAAATGTTATCAAATTGTTCCTTGAAATATATGATCAAAATTTAGGGATATCCTATTGATATGAGAGAGTACATAAGTCCCTTTTTTTGAGACAGCTCCACAAGCACAGGGCAAACTCTGCCCAAAGAAAGAAGTAAGCCACTCGGGATTGGTAGGTAGTCAGAGATTCATTCAGGGGATCTCACACAGGAAGCTGTCATGGGTGGTGGCTAGGCAAAGGTGATCTCCACACTTGGAATTCATGCCTGTCTACCCTTTTATACCCTGAAAAGGCAAAGGTAAGAAAAAGAGGAGGAAAGAAAGAGTGAGAAAAATTACCTGATGGTATGTTAAGCCATTTGGTTACTTTGTTAACCTACTCACTCTCTACTTAAAGGTTTTTTCGGGTTCCCTACAATGTAGTCATCATCCTAAAGGGGCAGTTGCTCTGGGAAGCAGGAATCTTAGTCTTACCACGTTTTATTTTTTAATTGTTTCTCCAATTCACTTCAAGGTCATGTACTAGAATATAATGTCCCAACACCTTTCAGAAACTACTAAGGCTTTAAATTCCCATAATGTAAAATTATTGACAATATAAATTTCCCAAATGATTATTGAGAATGAGCCTATTTTGAATCCAGGGATCTGTGGAATGCCCTGTATTGGGGAGCTGGGTAGGAAGCCATGCATTCCCATTACAGTCCGGATTTCTTATTCCTGGAGACTCATGATTTAGCTACTGACATTTAAACTCGAGTGTCAGAACACTGCATTTACCTCTCTGCCCCTATGGTCTGAAAAGGTAACTGTGGCCAACTGACTACTCAATAATTCTATCTGTCCTTTTTGGTCCCGGGGTCCATAAAAGCCAGACTGCATGATGGTTCCTTAGTATCATCTCCACCTTTGTTCCCTGCCTACAGAAAGCAACCACCCCAGAGATTTTTAAGTATTTTCTGATCCTTCAGCAAAGCGTAAATATTTCTTTCCAGGGAAGTTCTGCATCTCAGACTCATTAACTGGAGGGCCACTTTTGAATCTAAGCTTCAATTAACTAACCAAACAAGCTTCAGAGTCATTCCCACATGCTTACACATGAAATCCCAAGTCCCGGCTGATTACGAGACCTCATCTTATATTTAATCTTCCCAGATTTACTGCCTATCCAACTATCCCTGTGCTGGAATCCTGTGGAAGCAAGCTGTGTAGCATCCCTGCCTCCTCTGGGAACCAACCTTGCAGTTTTCACGCTAGGTCTCGATGGGGTGAACTTTCAGAGGGACAGTGGGATATGGTTTTGAGTAGAAGGGGAAAACCCTGTGAATCAAGCTCCCGATGAAATCCTGAAAAGGTTTCATGCTGGCTGTAGTGAATTCTTATCATTATATGTTGCATTTAATCCATATTAAATATAACTTAACCTTCTCATACCAGAAGCAGGGCTTATGCTTCCTTTACACAGTTTCCAGCTCTACACTATACTTAAATGGTTGCAGCCAGTGGCCAGAGATAAGAATTTAGAGGTATCTCTGTGCCTACCAGACTGGGCTCCCCACATTCCCACTGATTCCTTTAAATGGAGCATTAGGCATTTGTTCCTAAATTTAAAGTGAAACACCCTTCTTCCCTTAGATACATGGCTTGTTGCCAAGCACTTTTTATCCCTGCCGGACTCTTCTCTCCAGTCTTGGTGACCCTAGATGGAGAACTGCCCTCTTGACTTAGGATACCCTCTTTGCCCAGATCTATAAGCAAAGTCTTTGGACTAGTTTTCTATTGTGGTGATGTATTGAGTTTCAGCCTTCCATCTGAGAACTAGGGGCTTCCCCAGGCTAGGTTTTCCCCAAGACACAAGAGAGAACATAAGGTTAGTTTTTTGCATCAGAGGGATGGTCAGGGAGTCATAAAAAAGAAACAGGTCAGACAATAGCTACGAAGGGGTCTACCGCTATAAAAACAAGTTGCCATGGGAGGGCCCCTTGGCCATGGCTGGACAACTAGGCTTTAGGTCGTCTGCCAGGTAAATGCAGTATCCTGTGAAGGATGTACTGTGAAGACCCACGGCCAGCAACTGTGGGTTGGCTGTTAGGGAAGGGTTGCTAGCTGTTCTGCCACTGAAGCCTTAAATTTAGCTAAAAGTGCTCAAAACATTGGGGTGAGAGAAATTCTTCAGAAAGAGAAGGAGATATTGTTTCCAGATCATTAAAATTTTCAAGACAATATATAGATTATGTTTAGAATATTTCTGTCCAAATGTTCCAATGATAAATCTCAGGGTCTTAGTGCTTCAAAATCAATATCTTAACCTTAGCATATGAACATTGGTGAGGTTTTGCTTTCAACTGGCATTATAATCATGTTATACTCTATACTTAAAGTCAGATTTGGGACTTTGTATTCAGCTATGTCTGTCTACCTGTTTCTAGAAGAAAATAATTTGCCATTATTGTTGTTTTCTTTTGCTTCTAATCCTGGCATGGAACCTTTTCAGTTCTCTACCCTTGTCTTGTATTGAGAGTATAGGACTTAAAATTATTTTAAATTTATTTAACCTTTCTAACTATCCAAATGAGCTAGGGCGCCCTAAAGTCTTTGTAACAGTTTTGATTTTACACATTAATAATTGCATGTTAACCAATGAAAGCCTTGCTTTTGAGCAGTGACCCCATTCCTCTTCACCAGGGGTGATAATTTGAGAAACTGTGATTCTCCTTGTTAATGATTACCAGTGAGCTACTTTTTTCTAACATGAGCAATCCAATGTCAAAGTTTTGTCTTTCAGGACTCTTTCTTGGGGTTACCCTTGATACTAACCCTTGTATTAGTCAATGATCTAGCAAGAAGTTATTTTAAGTAAGCTGAATAAGTATTCTTTAATAAAGAGACTACCTAGAGATTTGTGAGTCAGGTTATGGGAAGCGACAATGAATTTCAATGTTTCCAGAGACCAGTTTGAAGCTGTCATCATCCAAGGCTTGAAGGGAAAATCGGTAGAAATATTGTTACTTAAGGAAAAGTATAGTACTAATAGCTAGAGCTATGGAGGAGAAGCAGTTTGATAAGAACTATTTTTTTCTGTGGGAGGTAAAGCTCCTTCTAGAAGTTGCAGCCCATGGCATTGAAACTATGGAGAAGAAATTGCCCACTTCTATGGCTTGCCACATTTTTCTCTTCATCAAATGCAGCTCAAAGTCAACCAACCAAAAGCCCAAAAGATGCAACCCATGAAGTCTGACTTCTAGATGACAGAATAGGACAGAGAAAAGCAAGAAGAGGATTCAGTTGGAGAAGAAGTACAAACGGGAATTAATGGCACAAATGATCTGCCACTCTATTTGAACAATTCCTTAATGTTCACATTCACTTTTGCATCATTGTGAGACTATTTCCTTCTCTCTGGGGTTTCTGTGTTTGTGGGTTTGGGTGCGCATGCGTGTTTGTGAGTTGCTGTGTCACGACAATAGGCCTCTGTCAGCATGCCATAGATATGACCCGATGTCTTAATCATAATTCTTGGAGATGTTCTTCTGAGTGATTTGATACTTTGCACTAATTTGGGAAGACTTCTTTCTATTCATATTTTGCTGTATGACTGTCACCCTAGAATTTTTGTTGTTTTACTTCTAAGTTAGTCCATTTTTACACTTCCTTGAATATAATTTTCATTTTACCAAAATACATTTTCACATTTTTTAAAATCAAGAATTTATAGGATGTAACATTCTTAAGTATATGTATATATGAGGGAGACTTCATTTTATTGGCAAGTTTGAAGAATCTGTTTAGACATCTAAGTCTAGAGTCAAAGTTATTTTGTCTCCTACTTGGAGGCATCACTTCAAGTTCTCATAGCCATCTGTGTTACTAATAAAAGGTCAGGTGTCAATCAGATTCTCAATGTTTTGCAGGTAAATATTATTGCTTTCTCTTTATAGCAATTCGTGATCTTATCTTTATCCGTGGTGTTCTAAAATGTCATCTGTCTGTATCTCTGTCTGGTTCTTTCCTCATGTATATTTCTTTGCCCTTTGATTACCAACAACTTAAAAATGCTCATCGTTTACTGAGGCAAAGAACTTCTTGTATAATTTTTTATTAATTGGATGAAATAATGAAATCGTATGGGTGGGCAACCAGTAGTATTTATTATGGTTACCTTTTTTCTTTGGAGTATTGTAGTTTGGTAGATATCATGACTTTTGAATTTAGATTCTCTTTGATATTAATTTTTCTTACCTTTTCTATTATATTCTCTTAGCATTGCATTTGTCATAATTTTCTTAATTTTGTCTTCCAGGCTTTATATTGAAACAATTATTCCTGTAATTCATGTTTTTCTTCCTGATTGTTAGTAATTCTTTCACAGATAAGATGTATTTGAGGTTATCTCTGAGGAAACTTAATTGGAAAGTAGAAAAGTTATCTCCTGGATTCTTTGAGAATCACCCATACTGTGATACTGTTTAGTTTTTGTTTTGTATTATATTATTATGGAAAGCTCTCAATACAACAATGAGTAATGAAATTCATTCCCATGTATCCATTAGCCAGGTTGAATATTTTGCTGTTTTTTATTCCATCCCCTAACCTCTCACATTTTGGTTGTTGTTGCTATTGTTGGAATTTTTTTAGAATATTTTAATGTCATAAGCAGACAAGTTTTTCATCCCACGAAAAATTACCTTTATAAGTATCCCTAATAGATAAAGACTTAAAGAAAATTGAATTATAATCACACTCATCAAATATTATAGCAATTTTAAAAAATACTTTTCAGCCGGGCGTGGTGTTGCACGCTTGTAATACCAACACTTGGGAGGCTGAGAAAGGAGGATCACAGGTTCACAGCCAGCCTTACTTAGTGAGGTCCTCCACAACTTAGTGAGACCCTGTTTCAAAATAAAGAATAAAAAATAGAGCTGGGGGTGTAGCTCAGAGGTAGAATGCCCCTGGGTTCAATCCCTGGTACCGCAAAAAAAAAAAAGAAAAAAATACTTTTTCATAACCATCTCATGTTCAGTTTACAGTCTGACTCAAAAATTTTCATTTTTATTTTTATTTTTATTTTTGCTTTGCTTGAATTAAGATTGAAACAAGGTACACATATTACATTTGATACATGTGTCTCATAAAATTCTTATAATCTATAATATTTGACCTCTCCTATTTTGATTCTTACCATTTATTTGGGGAAATCTTGGCCATTTCCATTTGTCTGGTGAAATCTTCCATACTTCGTAATTTACATTCCCAAGTTGTTGTTTGTTATGTTTCTCTATCCACCAAATATGCCATAAATTGATAATTGGCGCTAAAGACAAATACATAAAAACATATAAAGTCAACTTTTTGCATTTATTTTTACAAAATTAGTATTCTTGCATAGTTTTGTGTGTTTCTTATTCTATTATAGCAGAAGGCCCAGAATGTGTGGCCATCCCATTTCTTAGGATACTAAAATTTAACCAGTTACTTCAGCTGTTGTCATTATGGCTCAACTACTACAGGATCTCCATTCAAATCATAACCTCATCTACCTTTTAAAAAGGTCTACTCCAAACTTTCAACTATTGTTTGTAACAGCCGTGAATGAACATAGTTTTATTATTTTCATGTTATGAGATGGTAACTTTTCAATTCTATTATTTCTTCTGCATTTAATAGCTATCATAAATTACTGATGACCTGGAAAAACAAATTTCCCAAACCAACTACTTAAATACATTGAATATGGTCTATAATGAAAGTATGATAAATGCCAACTCTCTTAATTCATCAATTTTTAAAATAATAAGTTGTTGTCTTTATCAACAGAGACTATCATTGTAAAGTTTCTGATGCTTTATGTATTTGATGTGTTTCAATCCATTTTGCTTGTTCGTCATTTTTATGCTCAAATTATCTCATCTTTGGGTCCTTCAGGTTGGTTCTTGGGTCCTTTACACATAACAACAGGATGTTAGCCTTCTTGCTTTTTGTTACAATATGTCTCATTTTTAAAAAATATTCTCTGACACGGATCTAGAATTAACTTTTTCTCCTAAATAGAATATTTAATAACACAAATAATATTTTAAAAATACAATTTGGAAACTAGAGTTGTTCATTGCTATTAAGGTTTAATTGCTTCTATACTTCCTCAGTGAAAAGAACTAAGGAATATACTTTTTAGGAAAAAGAAAAAAAGTATGGATTCAGAGCGATGTTTCTAAATTAAATTAAAACTCATGGTTTTAGCTTAATAATGTTGATATTAAATTTACATTTACTTTTTCTTATGTTTAAAATTTGGGGTTTTAATGACCTTCACATAATTCCTTGTTTCCTTTTTTTATACAATAAGAATATCAGTTTAAATTTTTTCAGTGTTTCTTTTTCCACTCTTATAATGCCTTCAACTAGAAAAGCACTGTTACAATTTTGTGTTTAAAAACAAATGGAATTAATTCTCATCTTCATGAAGAGGACATCAACTGGATAAATATGTAAGTAAATTTTTTTTAAATACTATTCTTTATTCTTTCAGATTGATTCTTTTCTTTTAATCACTTTTAGTAAGATAAACATTTATTTGGTTCAAAAGTCAAAATTTTATCTCCTATTTTGTTTTGGCATACCACTATCAATGTAGTTTTCTTTTTTTTCTCTTCATTTTTAAACATTTTCTTACTTTCAGGCACTATAAAATGCTCTAGGCTGTTATAGATTTCCTGCTCCATCCCTGAACCATTTCTACAAGAATCCCTAGTTCCTTTTAGTGGAGAATGATACTAGAAGCCAAGATCTGGCTGTGTTTCTTGCTACCGGATCGAAACTTTTTCTAAGAGTTCTGAACTGACAAAGTACATAAATATATGGAACACATTATTTTTATTTGATTCTGGAACTCTGAAGAGAAGCATCAAATATTTCTAACAGATACTTCTCATAACTAGTTCTAGAAAAGTATTCTAGTTATATAGTTATAACAGATACAAATATGTCTTTAACTTTTGAGATTCTCCTTTGGAATGATATAGTATAAGTTGGTCTGATAAAATTTTTCTGAATGCATATCTGAATTACTATATATTATATTCACTGTTACTTCCTAATTTGCTATCAAGAGGACTATCATATGATTCTCCTATAAATCCTGCCATCATCTTTGCCCCCAAGAGTAAAATTGATTTGACCATGAGAAATTCCCAATATAATAAAAAGCAACACATTTCATAAAAAATAGAATCATAAGTCTTTGGAAATGAAATTGAAATGTAATTTAGAAGTCAAGATTTATCTATTGAAGTCATTTTCACTTGAATAACGATCTACTGGAAAAAATGTACCATAATCAGTATTATGTAATTAACAAGGTTAAAATCATGCTTTTGATGATATTTGTACACAATATAATCTAAAATAGACTGAATTTAATTCCCTAGAAGTGAATGCATTATGTAAACCTGTTGCAACAGTAATAAATTGATATCCAGAGTCATTCTCTACCTTACAATGAGTTCCATTAAAACTAATTAAGTTATTGTTTAGTTTCAATGACCCAACTTGTTCAATAATTTAAATGACAAATGTAATTATTGTATTGTAAATCAAGGCTCTTCTTTATACCAGAAATTGTGAAATGTTAGAGTTTCTGAATTGCTTCAAGTATATGCATTTGAAAATAACAATAAATTTTTGTCCAAAATAGATTAATAACAAGATAAATGAATATACCATAAAAGTTGAAAATGACAAAATAATTCTTGAACTGTACTTTTGTTTGCATAGATTAAGAAAAATGATCATCCGGAATATCTGCTTATGAGGTGACAAAGCTACTGAAATCATTTTAATTCAATATCTTTAAAATGTCTTACTCATTCTTATAGTGTGTATGTAGCACACATCCGTTTAACACTTGTATGATAGACACATAATGATCATGATCATTCGTTTCAGATAATTCTTTGTAAGTTGTCAAATCTTGCTGAAAAGGCAGACCCCAGAGAAGTGACTTTTTTGCTTGCTTTGCACTTCACTGACTTAGGGATTTACTAGAAGTTGTAATTGGTTCCTCTGATCGACAATGAAGAGCACATTTCTTACTGCTTTGACTCTTTTTGTGGATTGATAAATGCTGTGAATTATGGTAGCATACTGAAGTGAAGTCTGCTAACGTGAAAGGAATTGTGAGCTAATGACTCACTAAGCACTACATGGTGGCTGTGGACTCATTTTTTGGTACCAGTTCTTTACTGCTTCATTTTAATCTTCTGGCTCAATCAACAAAATAAGAATGATATTTACCTGACATATGATACATGACTTTGGTGTAATTGCCCATTTTTGATGGGAAGAGGCAGTAACCATTTGTTAAATGATACCACTGGCTCCTGAAAAAGTTAATAAAGTTTTCCCAAAGCACTTACCCTCTTTCAAATGAATCATTTATATATGAAAAGAAACTGTCTCAATGATTATCTACTCTAGGCCTTTGCAAAACAGATAAAGGATACTGAATCATTTGATTAACTATTTGATTAACTAAACTCTAGACAGAAATATTAGCAAAGATTGATCTTAAATTATTTTAATAAAAACAAACAAAATTATTAATAATTAGATTCTGAATGTGATACTGAATAACTCGTGTTTAACTATATTTATCTTTTTTTTAAGAAAGCATTTTCTGCATACCTAGCTGGTGTCCACTGCCACAGAATAATTGCTTGCTGATGGGGAGAAATCCCTACACCTCTGGGACCACAGAAATAATCCTTTTTGTGAGTATATAGTTGGATAAACTAAGAATCAATCGGCTTTTCCTTTTATATCTACATAAAATTTTCTAGGAATAAAATTTCTCAGATTTCTTTTATCTAGGAATGTCTAAATTCTCCTCTACTTTAAAGAATATATTTTGTCAGAAGATCTAGAATTCTTGGTTGACTTGATTTTTCCCCTCAGCACTTTATTTGTATATACTTTTATTGGTGCATTATAGTCTCTCATCATAATGCAGTTCATAGTGATAGTGACATACATGTACACGGCACTTGGTGGGTTTTCCCCCGGCTCCCTCCCCATAATTTAAAAGTTATCTCATTGTTTTCTGGCCCCTATGTTTCTGATGAGAAAACTGCTTTAATCTTATTGCTGGATATTGCCATGTGATGAGTCCCTTCGAGATTCTTCTTTGTTGTTAGCTTTTAACAATTTGAGGTAGAATGTGTCTCCCTGTGTGAATCTCTGTGTTTATCCTTTTTGTAACCCATTGAGCTTCTTCTTCTTTTGATTGTGGTAGTGGGGTTTGAACCCAGGGACATTCTACCTCTATGCTACACCCCCAGCCCTATTTTATTTTATTTTGTTTGAAACAGGGTCTCACTAATTTGCTGAGGCTGGCCTCGAACCTGCAATCCTCCTGTCTCAGTCCTAAGTACTGGGGTTACAAGCATGTGCCGACAGGTCAGTATACATTAAGTTTCTTGAATGTGTAAATTCATGTCTTTGTTCAAATCTGGGAAATTTTCCTTCATTATTACTTCAGATATTCTCTCCAACTCCTTCTCGCATGTTCTTCTCTGTGGTTCTGAATGTATACCTGTAGAGCCACACAGGTCCATTAATCTTTGATTACTTTTGTTCCTTATTTTCTTTTGGCTCCTCAGACTCAATAATTTTAATTATTCTTTCTTCAAGTTCTCTGATTCTTCTTCCTGACTGTTCATTTCTGCCAGTGAAACCCTCTTATATGTTTTTCATTTGTTAGTAAAGGTCATCATGAGAATTTTGTTTGATTCCCTTTTTCGTAATTTCTCTCTCCTTATTGACATTCTCTATGTGCTCATACATTGTTTTCCTGGTTTCTTTGATATCTGTTTTAATAGCTTCTTTTAGCTCTTTCAACACATTTAATATTTAAAGATTTAAAGTCTTTGTCCAATAAGTCCAATATTTGTGCTTGCTCAAAAACAGTTTCAGCTAATTTCTTTTGTGAATGGACACTTTCTTGTCTCTTTGTATGCCTTGGTATTTGTTGGCTTGTTTGTTTTTGGTTTTGTACCAACTAGACATTTTGAATATTATAATATGGTGCTCTGGAAATCAAATTCTTCTCCTTTCCCAGGGTTTAATTTTTTATTTCTGTAAGTGGTAGATGTTTATTTGTCTAATGACTTTATAACTTATTTTACAAAGTCACTAAACAGCTATTAAATAAAAGCTTAGATTTTTTTGTCATATGTGGTCTCTTATGTCTGTTATTTTAGTCTCCAGCTAGTGTTTTTAATAGGATTTCCTTGAGCATCAAGAGTGAATAAAATAAAATAACATGAGAGAAAGAGAGAGAAAACAGAAGAAAAAGACAGCAAAACCAAACCAAAATATTTCTCCGTTTTTACTTATGGTATCTGTATTGGAGCGTGCCTTCAAAACTTAGTTGAACTCTGGCATAAGCTTCACTCCCTGCTTTCACTGATACTAGAGATCAGCCATAGCGGAAAGCACAGGGTTTTCTCATGACTTTTGTGTGTATGCATCATACCCTGGGCATACAGATGGTTCTATATTCCTCAGTATAAACAGGTATTTTTGAATGCCCTAATTTCCTAAAGAAACTCTCCCCCCAGATTTTTTCTCCAAGGCTGTTAATGTTCTATTTTATGCTTGGACTGTAATCAGGTCCCAGGTGGCAGCAGGTTGTTCATTTGCTTTACAATGCTTTTGAGGAAAGCCCTCTGCTGGTTTTCTGCCAAGTGTGAGTTCCAAGTTAAGAAAAACAAAGACAAGTGCCATGTGTCAGTCCTTCAAATAGTTTTTGGACAGATTAGAACAGACAAATACAATTATTTGGGAGTTCGGTCTTGTCTTCTTACTCTGGCCATAGGGACCAAAGTTATACAGGAAATGTTGTTGAATAGACAGCCAACAATCCAATATCATGCATAGCCTTGACAATGTTTGTTTGCGATTGGTTTGCATCTAAGAAGCAACACATATTGATTTGTTTTTGATGTCATAAATTTGTGGCAAAAACCAGGCCAATTGCTCCATAAAATATTTTACATACTATACATTTTTCCTTGCTTCCTCAACGGATCAATTAACTTCATATAAATTAAATTATCTTTAAATATTTGATTAAGTGTTTAGGTTAAATTCCTTCAAAGGTCGTTCTATGTGCTTCATGTTACATAACATTCAGAGGGACAAAATACAGGGTTGTCCTGCTTTTTTAGGGACATAAGGACTGCAAGGACATTTTGATGACTGTTGTAAGATATTCTTTTAACCTTTTATTTAATGGTTTCATAGCCCATTGTTCTTTGCTTGATTCAATGAGTTCATTACAGTTGATAACAGAGGCTTTCTAGTTTTATTATTTATCCCACATTTTATTACTTAGAGATACAGTAAAGGTCTTTCTCTCATTAACTGGGGCTAATTGGAAAGGTAGGATATGTTACAATAATTTGTTTTAATAGTTTATAAGTTTTTATTTATTTATTTATTTATTTAGTGGTACTGGGGATTGAACCGAGGCTATATCCTCAGCCCTATTTTATTTTTTAGTTTGAAACAGGGTCTCACTAAATTGAGGAGGGCCTCACTAAGTTGCTGAGGCTGGCACCGAACCTGCAATCCTCCTGTCTCAACTTCCCAAGTACTGGAATTGCAGGTGTGAGCCACCAAACTAGGTTCTTAATCATTTTAGTTAACATCATGACTTTGTATACAATGTGTTTAATAAATTTTGTTCATTATTATGTTTGATGCTCAAATTATCCATTATTGGAGTATTGGTGCTCTATATTAGGGTTCTTTAGAGGAACAAAAGCAACAGGATGTGTATATGTATGATTATGAGGCAGGGCAGAGGACCTGAGAAGCAGAGGGGTTAAAAAAGACCATCAGTATCACCAGTATCACTTTCTGTGAGATGGGGGAGATGAGCAGGGAGGTGAGAAGGGAGGTTAGAAGGGAGGTGAGACTGGTAGGGGTCAGGAGATTAGGGCCTACCAGCCATAATATAACTATTCAAATTAAGGATTGAAATTGGTAAAAAGACATTGTTTCCCCAAGACCCAATTCTGACCAAGCATAAAAGACCAGATAGGGAACCTCAATAAGGTTAAAAACCCACTTCCTAAGAGCTTCGGTGATTACTTTCTTTTGGGGAGAACCTCCCATGTGGGGGGGGGTTGTTTTTGTCTTCTCTCTTTCCTTAAAATAAACTTTCATATTTCTATACCTTTCATTAGTCCTTGGGCTTCATTCATTCAAATCCACTGAACAAGAATCCAGTAAGAGGAGATACCCCTGCTTCAATTATATAAGGGGGGTTATTGGCTTACACTATCAGAAGCTAGACAGTCTCAATGGCTGCCTGCAGGCTGGAGAGCTAGAAGAACCAGGAGCAGCTCAGGTCAAGAAGCTGGAGCTTCAGAACACCAGGGACCAGTGAGGCAGCCCCAGTCCAAGGCTGAAGGACTGGAGCTCCCTGGAGAATAGTATGAGAGGGCATGTTGGAAGAGTGAGGAGCTGAAGCTTAAAGTCCACAGGTGACGACAACAGCAACAGATACTCCCACTGAAGAAGAACAGAGCTTGCTTTGTCTCTGCTTCCTCCTTCCTTTCACCTTTTCTTCTATCCATATACTCAGCCTATTGGACATGCCTCCCACAGTCAGGACAGGACCTCTTCAGTTTCCTGTTCCACATACCCGTGCCCTCATAGACACACCCAGAAGTCTCTTAATCCAATTGAATTGACATTACAGGTTATTCATCACATGCTCTCTTATATAGGCTTATATATCTTTTAAATATATGTAACTTCCAAGCAGTAAAAAATATATTCTGTATATGCGCTGCAGTACTTCTCTTTGTTCCTTTTTCAAAGCATAAAAACATGGGCATACACATATACCAGCTTTTCACTATATGTGGATACTCCCTTGTTTTTATTTGTAGGCAAGGTAAAACAAACTAATACCATAGCTATTTAACATGGTTAATTTCACCTTCTCTTGTCATTTCTGTTTTGCTTGATTATAAATAAATTTTATTCCATAAACTAGCATGGTGATAATTTCATTTCTCTAAATTGATTACATATCAAGGGCAGCAAACACTGTGAGAATATAATTGTATCTTTTCTGTCAAAGGAGGTAGTTTCACTTAAACGGCCATTTTGTAAACTGGTAGGAACTTACATTCCTTCCCCAGATTACAGGTGTCGACCCTCCCCCATCTTCCCCTGTAGCTGACCGGGAAGACTGTGAAGCTGCAACTTTGACCAATAGGAGTTCAGCTCAGGAGGAGCCTTGCGTTAGGGATATAAGACCCACTGGGTTCTTTGTGAAGTGTGCTCTCTCTCATATCTGGGAGCACCCTTTTTTGCAAAAAAGTAAAATCGCCTTGCCAAGCAATTTTCGAACACGTGCCGTTTCTTTAGACGCCGTAAAAAGTTGTTTCTAACACATCCATTCTGTGATCACTGTTTTCTGAATCTTCTTTTCAAATCAGCTATGTAAAAAGAAAAGGGTTTTTATTCAGGTAAACATCTCCATGTGAAATAGAAAAGCTATCATATTCTTCATTTTATTCAGGTAAACATTTCTATATAAAATAGAAAAGCTATCATATTCTTCATTTTAAGTGATACTTAAAGCATTAAAAATGTGTTGGATAGATGTAAAATTATAGCAACATGACTTCCTTGGCAACTTAAAAATAAATTCTGTATTTAAATTATTTATGTTTTTTTACTGACCTTTATAATAAAAATATCAGTGGTAGATGGAGTGATGATGTTTTGCTATATCTGTTAACAATGGGCATGGTAGGGAAGGCCAGAAATGCTTTTAAGGAGCGAAAACAAATTAAAATGCTTGAAAATGAAGCTTATAAAATCATTTCATTCTTTAAAATTTTCCACCTTTGAGATAACCTTATGTAATGCATATCTGTTTTTTTTCCTCTGTGCTACACAGAGGATTTTATTCTAATATATCCACAACTAATTTAGAGCACTTAGTCTTAGAAAGAGAAGGTAATGGTGATCAATCACAACTGGTATATTGCCAAAATTTGTGATGAATATTCAAGAAAGTCCAAACTCAACCATCCATCTATCTCATTTGTTCACATACTTAAAAAGAATGAAGGGGTAAAATGATTCTTAAACCTTCTAGATAAATCTCATGATTAGATAGTTTCCTGAAAACAGTAATCCTATCTTTTTTCTAAAAGTAAACATTCAAATGAAAATAAAGGGAATTTAGTTTTCTTGTTCTTCTGATGCAATACTTTTTTCCCCTTTTCTAAAATCAGCATTGTCGCAAGAAAAAAAATGTTCCTGCATGCTTGCAGCTTCTTATTTCTCAAAGCCTGTAAAAAAGTTTCCATTACTACACATCCTCAAATATCTGCCCTTAGATCCCATATGAACCCAGATGGAGTAGTCAAAAGTCATCTATGTGGACATCAAGAGAAATTACAAGAGGCGTGTATACCAAATGATCTTAGAAGGAAAAAGGAAGAGAGGAAGGGAGGAAGGGAGGAAGGAAGGAAGGAAGGAAGGAAGGAAGGAAGGAAGGAAAGAAGGAAGGAAGGAAGGGAAGAATGAGCCCCTGCTCTCCTTTTTTTTGAAAACTTGCAATTGCAATTTTTTCCTCTGCTCCTCTGAAATATAAATCTTTTAGAAAGACTTTTGCCAGCCCTACCATCTAGAACTATCATTCTCAAGGACTTGGCAGCTCTCTCTCTTTGAAATGTAATCATCAAGGAAGATAGTGTCCCTATCTCCCAATTTCCATAGAGATTAGGAGCCTAATCTCTGGGTAAAACCAGTTATCAAAAGGGATAGCCTGTGATGCCCTGCCCCCACCTCAGCTCTTAAATACTCTTTTACCATTTTGTTCTCTTTCTGCGATCACCTTGAATAAAGTCTTCCTTAACTGTAATTTTGGATGTTACCCCTTTTCTTTTGCTTTGGTAGTTGGAAGGAAGGAGAAGAGAGAGAGAGAGAGAGAGAGAGAGGGAGAGAACATAGACAACAGAGAACATAAATTAATTACATTAAATCTGGGCATGAAAAAAGCTTCCTATGTAAGATTCAAAATTCCTATGTAAGATTCAAAATTTTGAAGCAATAAAAGTTTGATATGCTTTAACAGCATAGAATCATTTTGTAGGATAAAACAATAAGCAAGCTATAAATCAAATAAAGTGGTAAAAATTATTGCACTTAATATTGCAGACAGAAGGTTCACAATTCTCTTTCTGTCCTTCTGCTGTTTTCTCTTCCTACTCCAATGGTAAACATTTGTATTCATTTTTATTTAGTTTTCTATCATTTCATTGAGCAAACATTTGTATATGAGTGAGTATGCACATTTACATTTCTCCTTCTCTTTCTTACAGAAACATTGGCATGCAATATTTATTGTTTTGCACTTTGCCCTTTTCAATTTATATTCTATCCTACAGATCATAAGTATCTGCATATAGATGTATAGATAGTCTTCCTTCATATTTGAAGACTGCAGAGTGTTTCCCTATTTCGATGAACCATGGGTTATTTAGCAAGTCCTGTACTCATAGGCATTTAGATGGTTTCCAAACTTCTATAACTTACAAATTATACCACAATACATAACCTTATGCCTGAGCACATTCATATTTTTGACAATATTTCACAGAAGTAGGAAAAAGCTAAATATCATTTTTCTAGATATTGTAAAATTCCTCTCTACCAGGGTTGTACCATTTTTTATTCACACTAGCAATGTAAAGATGTCTCTCCAGAGTGTGTTAAACTTTTGAGTATCTGTCCATATATTAGGAGGCAAGTGGCATCTCTGTGTAGTATTAATTCACATTGTTCCTATTATGAGTGAAGATGGCCCTACGCACAACCCAGGTTTCATAGTAGCTGCCCCTGGTATATTCTCTCTTCCACACACTCCTCTTCCTGTATCTTCACATTTTTCAGTTATTCCCACCTCTGAGTTTCTCTCATTCACTGAGATAAAAGGAAAAGTGTGATGATAATGATAATTTCTTCCACTTTCAACATCTATTTGTTTGTATCTGTGCCTTTAAACTCTACCTTAGGAGGATCTAGAGACAGTGACCTATTCTTCTAACTTTAGAATCAAGCAGACAATAAATGCCTTTCTTGCCATCACTATCTCATCTACTTGTCTATTTTTTCTACTTTATAAAATGACTCCTCAAAAAAATTTCCTCTATTTTCTATCTTGTTCACTCTTGTTCCTTCACTAGGTCTGATCATGTCAAGGTTCCCAATAATCTGCACCTGCTAAATACAAAAATCAATTCTAGGCCACTTCTTATGTGGCCTATCAGCATCTTTTGACATAATTGATCATACCTTTCTTGAAATACTATCTTTCCTTCCAAGATAGCATAACTTACTCATTTTCTTTTTTTTTAAGATGTTTTTATCCACTCCTGGAGATGATTTTTTCCCTCAATTCCATTAACTCTTAAATTTGAAGTACCTCAGGGCTCAGTCCTTGGACCTCTTCGTTTTCCCTGGCTCCATTGGTGATCATATCCAATTTTATGGCTTTACATGGAAACTGTGTTATGCTTAGTTACCGAGAAAGACTCTAAGCTGAGAAAACAGATAATTGACATTTCTTTTACCAGTTACTGGCCCTATGTCCTTGGGAAAAATAGTTAACTTCTTTGTGACTCAGAATCTGCATTATAAAAGGTTGATAATAAAAGTTCCTATCTTATGGGAATTCTGTATAAATTAACTCAAACAGATAGTAAACACAATAGTTCTTGGCATATAATAAGTACAATATACACATTAACTCATACTGTTGTTTTAGTTTTAGGGCAACTCCTACTGAAACTTTTGAGTCTCCTACTGAGACTTTTGAGCACTTTAAAAAAAATAAATATCTTCACTTGGTTAATTTGGGAGGAGTCCAGACAGCATATATAGAGTACCTCCTGGTTTTCTGCCACAAACTTGTCCTGTCCTCACAGTCTTCCTTTTCTAAGTAAAGGGCAATTCCATTCTTACAGGCAAACAAGTCTTTCTCTTACAGTTCGAATTAGACCTGTCAGCAAATACTTTTGACTTTGCCTTCCAAATGGATCAATAATTGACCTTTTCTCAGCACTTCCATTGCTACTACGCTGGTTGGAGTGGGCATCATCTGTTATGTGGATTATTGCTCCTGAGTGACCTCCTTACTTCCACTCTTGGCCCTCTTTAACATATATTTTCCAACAGCAGCCAGAGTGACTCAATAGAATATATATTATGTCTTCTGCTTTAAACACTCCCAAGACTTTCTATTTCAAAAAACCAGACTCATTGCCATTGCTTACAGGATCCCAAAGAATATACTATTTCGTGTCTGACCTGTCTGCCCTCCAATTCTATGGCTTTCTCCTGGCTTTCTCTTCTCTGACTTCACTGCTTCATTCCTATTCCTGGAGCATTCACCTGTGTTCTCTTTCATGATATTTTTTTCTTGTTGGTCTCTCTGTCTGGAATGGTCTCCCCAGAGGTATCTATACTGCTGACTTCCTCATAGTCTTAAATTCTTTACTCAGAAATCAATTTAATGGAAGACCTTCCCTCATCAGACCATTTAGCCTTGAATTCCCTCCCACTGCCATCCCTGAACTTCTATCTGCAACATGTTTTACTTCCTCCATTAGCACTTTAAGCATCCTATATATGTGGCTGATTTTTCTTACCTACTTTATGTCTTTCTCCCACTAGAATGTAAATTCCATAGGGAATGCTAATATCTTTACCCCACTGTTAAATCCTCAGCAATGAAACAGTTCCTGGCATAAAGAAGATATGTATAAATATTAGCTGAACAAATCAGTGAATTGAGGAGGTCATTGATTGCAAAAATTGAGCACTATGTGTTTGAAAAGGCAATTTTCCAGAGTATAACAAAGAAAGATATGCAGAATATTTGATCACATTCATAGTTAATAATAAATGGAATGCAGAGAAAAATAATTATGTGCTTTCTCTCTTTTTATATACACACACAGCCATAAGCACATTCTAATTACTTAACTATATGTTATACTTGCTTATCATTTAAAATTTATAAAATATTATGCAAAAATAGCTCAAGAGAGAAAAAAGAGGTCAAAACAATTCCTCCATCCTGAAATCACTGCTTATATATGTTAGAAACAACTTTTTACGGCATCTAAAGAAACGGCACGTGTTTGAAAATTGCTTGGCAAGGCGATTTTACTTTTTTGCAAAAAAGGGTGCTCCCAGATATGAGAGAGAGCACGCTTCACAAAGAACCCAGTGGGTCTTATATCCCTAACACAAGGCTCCTCCTGCGCTGAACTTCTATTGGTCAAAGTTGCAGCTTCACAGTCTTCCCGGTCAGCTACAGGGGAAGATGGGGGAGGGTCGACACCTGTAATCTCTTAAGAGATGTTAATTTGGGGAAGGAATGTAAGTTCCTACCAGTTTACAAAATGGCCATTTAAGTGAAACTACCTCCTTTGACAGAAAAGATACA
>PVJS01009838.1:0-49394 GCA_004027185.1 Glis glis
CCCCCCCCCCGTACCCCCCACAGGCCTCATACTGGCCAAGGAAGCTGAGACCTGGCTGAGACCCAGGTTCTCTGGATCTCTACAACTGTATATGTATATTTCCTTTATTTTGTCCATTTGCCCTCTCTCTTTTTTTTTTTGCGGTATTGGGGATTGAACCCAGGGGCATTCTACCTCCGAGCTACACCCCCAGCCCCATTTTTTATTCTTTATTTTGAAACAGGGTCTCACGAAGTTGCGGAGGGCCTCACTAAGTAGCTGAGGCTGGCCACGAACCCTGATCCTCTGGTTTCAGCCTCCCAAGTACTGGGATTACAAGTGTGCGCCACCACACCCGCCTTGCCCTCTCCTATAAAAGCTCTTGCTCTTGAGTTCTCAGAAGATGGAGATTTGAAACAAGAAAGTTTCCTCTGTCTTCCTTCAAAGTTGCCTTTGAATAAAACCTATTTTCCTGCCAATTTGACGCTGAGCCTTGGTGGAGCACACAGGAGATGGCACCTAGCCTCCTGCCCCAGAGCCGGTTTCCAGGAGTCACACCTCTGTCCAGCACATGGCCCTCCCTGGAATTACACAGCTGCCCTGCCGATCTGCTTCTCTTATCAGTCTGCTCCACTTAGGCTGGGTCCCCAGAGCCGGACACACAGTGGGAACTCCACAAATGTTTGTGGGGTGAATGAAGACTCACGTTGCCTCAAGGAAGTGTGGCTCTGAGAGGGCCAGGGACCCGTCGAGGGGACACAAGACCCCGGGGAGCCACAGAGCCCTAGATGAAAAATGGGATGGGAGATGAGAAGAGAGGCTGCTGGGCCCAGAACCCCAGCTGTCACCAACGAACGCTATGTGACTTGGCTCAGCCACACCCTCTCTGTGCCTCCTGGGAGGAGGCTCTGGAAAGCTGTGGTGGGAGCGTTAATTATTAGGAGGTGTCCTGATGCCCCCGCCCCCCATGGCTCTCCAAGCGCCCGGCAGTCGCCAGCCCCAGGCGCGGCAGACCAGACCCGGCTACCAGGGCCGGCCCAGAGCAGAGGAAGCTGGGGGAGGGGGCGGCGGGCTGGCCAGGAAATGGGAAGGCTGGCTTCCCCCCTAGCCGGGGCCTCTGGGGCAGGAGGCGGGGCTGGGGCTGGTCCTGCCCTTCCCTTCCTCTTGGTCTGTCTGGAACCTGGGTTCCCTGACTTCCCGCCCGCCAGACTGCCTGGAATGGGGGTGGGGTGTCGTCTTGTACTGGAGGTCTGCGGCTGAGGGGAGGCATGCTGGGGGTCAGCTGGATATGGGACACACACACACACACACACACACACACACACACAGGAAACGTGAGCGCACAGCTACACAATGCAGGTCCCAGGGCGCTGGCGATCCACCCACGCGCGCAAGCGCGCCCACACGCACGTTCGCACACACTTGTGCACAGAGCCTGACTCTGGTTGTTTCGGCCCCTCCGCGGACACACAACACCGGAGGCAACAGAGCCAGAGCCAGTGGACAGCTGCCCGGACGGTGACCATTCACGTGGGTTCCTGCCAACCCCCACGCCCAACGTTGCACACGTGCACCTACACAGAAACTGCGTGTTGACACGCACTAGCATGTGAGCAGGGCAGAAAGCACACCCGTGGCTGACATTCCGAGAACATCCAGACCCCGGGGGTCCAAGCAAGTGCACACAGCCTGCGGGCCCCTCAGATCACAGGTTTCCACTCCAAAGGTTGCCCCTACCCTTAGAGGGCTCCCCTGCCTCAATGCCCACTTCTGCGCTTTCCCAGGGACCAGAAGGGGGCATGCCTTCCCCTTGCCTGCACCCC
This sequence comes from Glis glis, assembly GCA_004027185.1. Taxonomy (NCBI): domain Eukaryota; kingdom Metazoa; phylum Chordata; class Mammalia; order Rodentia; family Gliridae; genus Glis; species Glis glis. The sequence goes on from PVJS01009838.1 coordinate 1,803, forward strand.
TGACTTCCACAAGACGACAACTAAAATGTGGCTTGCCAGCTGAGCATGGTGTCGCAGGCCTGTAATCCCAGTACTTGGGAGGCTGAGACGGGAGGATCGTAGGTTCTAAGCTAGCTTTATCAACTTAGCAAGACCCTCAGCAACTTAGCGAGACCCTGTTTCCAAGTAAAAAATAAAATAGGGCCGCGGGTGTAGCTCAGAGTTAGAATGCCCCAGGGTTCAATCCCCAGCACCACCCATACACAAAAAATGTGAGATGACCCCATTTACAGTTGGCGATCCAAGGCTAAGCAGAGGCATCGAACAGTCCCCAGCGCCTACTGTGGACACCGGGTGGCGCAGGGTGGGTTCATGTGCATCTCGGTACCCCCAAAACTTGTCTGTCTTCGTGGATCTAGGTCAGGGGTGGCTCGGTGACACCCCACGTGCGTGCACAGCTCCTTCAGAAGGCTTCGACCAGTGCCCCGGGTTGATCGCGAGGAGCTACCTCGAGCGTCGTGTCGTGTGTGCCTCTATGCAACTGCATGCCCGTGGGCCCAGTTCTGTCCCGGCAGTGTGTGTCGCTGGGCGAGCTGTGTGTGGCGGCCTCTACCCGTGCAGGGAGTAGGTGGCTCTGTGGGAGATACACCCAGCGTGCCGGTCTAGCTGAAGCTTTATGGGGCTGTTGCAGCAGCTGTGCACTTTTGTCGTGCAGGGTGCCGCGTCTGAAAGTGTCGCTGGGGCTGTGCTCCCGGGTGTACTCTTTGGGTGGCTGAACCTAGCCGCGCCCCCACCCCACCCCACCCCCGCCTCGGGCACTGCGCGTGCGCGCCCAGACCGCGGTCCCAGCAGCGGGACCCACCAGTGCGCCCGCCATCGCCCCTTTAAGAGCGGCGCCTGCGGGTGGCGGGCGGGGGCGCGCGGCGGGAGGAGGGGGCGCTCGCTTCCCGGAACAGCCCGCGCGGAGGGAAGCGAGGAAAAAAAATAATAAAACCCGCGATCGGAGCCGAAGCTGGAGCCGCCGCTGCCGTCCGGAGCTCCCCCGCGTGGACGATGCCCGCGGTGCCCGCCCGGGGCTCACGGCCGTGAGGCCTGGGGTGCGGGGTAGCCATGGCGACGGCGAGCACGGCCCCCGGCGCCGCCTGACAGGTGTGGGCCCGACGGCGGCGCGGAGCAGCATGTACGCCAAGGGGGGCAAGGGCTCGGCGGTGCCCTCCGACAGCCAGGCCCGCGAGAAGTGAGTGGGGCTGTGGGCGGGGGCGGCTCCGTGGACTCGGGAGGGCACCGCGCGGGCACGTGGGTGCGGGCTGCGGGCCGAGCGCGCTCGAGGGGTCGCGAGAGACCGAGGGCAGCGAGACTTGAAGGGGCGCGCGAGACCCGGGGGGGCTCGCGGTTTGCGTGGGCGCGCGAGACCCGGGGGCGCGAGGCCTGAGGGGACGCGCGAGGTGAGTGGGCGCGCGAGTCCCCTTCGGGGCTGCCCGGCGGGTCGCGAGAGGGGCAGGGGCCTCCGAGACGCGTGGGGCGTGAGACTTGGGGGCGCGCGAGATCCGAGGCGGTGTCAAAGACCTGAGCCACTGGAGGGGTTGCGAGATTTGCGGGGGCCCGCGAGACCCGGGGGCGCGAGATTTGAGGGGGACGCGCGGGATTCGAGGGTCACGAGGCCTCAGCGAGGGTCCGGGCTTGAGAGCACGAGATTGCGGTCTCGGGGGGATCGGGCATGGTCGCTTCTCGCAACCTCCGCGGAAGTTTCCCGGGCGGGCGGGAGCCGCTCGGGGATCGGGATCGCGGAGCCTCGGGAAGAGCGGGAGAGGCGAGAGGCAGCCCCGGAGCGCGCATCCTCCTGCCCACCTTGCCCAGGCAGCTGCGCGGGGCCCAGATGTGGCCCCTGGTGCCGCATCTTTCTGAGAGTGTTCCGGGCGTGGCTCTGGGCCATGGCTGCCCGGTGCCCTCACGCTGCTAGAGTGGGGTCCCAGGGTGGGAAGCAACTCACTCTTCGAGGCTGTGAGCCAAGGAGTGCCCCCCTGCGAGGCTCACTTTCCCTCCCTGAGAAGCATCCATGTGGCACAATCTCTCTTAGAGTTTGGGGAGCATTTGAAAGGTGATTGGGGCCATGATGATCCCACAGGAAGAGCTCCCGACTGCAGTATTGCAAAATCGCCAGGGCCTGCCACAGCTGACGGCAGATTCGCAGGGCTGCATAGGGCAGCCCCGGAGTGTGGAAGAGGCCACCCGGGCAGAGAGGAGGCTGGTTCATCGGGGAGGGGGCCCCTGGATATCTGGGTAGTGAAAAGGAGCCCTAGATGTTGGCTGACTCCCTTCCCCTGTTCTCTGTCTTTTGCCCGGGCTGACATCAGAATCCTAACTGCTCCACAAAGAGGAATATCCACTCTCTGCCTGTTCTCTGGGTCACTGGGGAGAAGTGACTGGCCAGAAGATGTGGGGCAAGTGACTGCTCCTTCAGGCCTGTCTTGTCATCTGCACAGTTACAAGGTTGAGCTGCATTTCCAGCCACCCTTTAGCTCCAATACTTTTTTTTTTCATAATGGGGATTGAACACAGGGGCATTCTACCTCTGAGCCCCACCTCTGGCCCTGTTTTATTTTTTATTTATTTATTTATTTATTTGCGTTACCAGGGATTGAACCCAGGGGCGTTCTACCTCTGCGCTACACCCCCGGCCCTATTTTTTATACTTGATATTGAAACCGGGTCTCACGAGGTTGCGGAGGGCCTCACTAAGTAGAGAGAGAGAGAAAGAGAGAGAGAGCGCTGAGGCTGGCCGCGAACCCGGATCCTCCGGTCTCCACTTCCCAAAGTACTGGGATTACAAGCGTGTGCCACCACGCCCGGCTTTTATTTTTTATTTTTGAAACAGGGTCTCAGTAGATTTCTGAGGGTCTTGCTAAGTTGCCGAGGTTGGCCTTAAACCTGCAATCCTACTGTCTCAGCCTCCCAAGTACTGGGATTATAGGTATATGCCACCATGCCTGGATCTAAGACATTTGTGGGTGTGGGTGTGGGTGGGGTTACTGGGGATTGAACCCAGGGGCATTCTACCTCTGAGCTACACCCCCCAGCCCAATTTTATTTTTTATTTTGAAACAGGGTCCTGCTAAGTTGCTGAGGGCCTCACTAAATTGCTGAGGCTGGTCTCGAACCTGCAATCCTCCTGTCTCAGCCTCCCAAGTACTGGGATTACAAGCGTGTGCCACACCTGGCTATCCAAGACATTTTGAAACTGGCATTTGGCAGTGTGTAGCCTGGTCACCTTGCCCCTCCTAGCATTTCCCCTCAGTGTCCCCAGTTAGCTGCTGGGTCTGGAGATGACCACCCATCAGTGGGAATTGTTTACTTGTTGGACAGACCTGCGCCACACGTGGCCCTGGGAAGCTCACACCTTGACAGATAGGCAGGTATCTAGTGCCCTGGGACAGTCATAGATCTTCAGGTATACCTAAGGAAAGCAAAGTGTGGGGGGGGTAGTGAAGGGAATGTCTGGCAGCAGAGGGTACAACCCATGCCAGAAGCCCTGAGGTTGGACCAGGCAAGGGGGCTGGGCCCTGGGTGGGGAAGGGGCAGCCCTTGGGGGTGCCATGTGGGCCATAGAGGGACTTGTGTTTGCCAAAGAGCACTCAGGCACCCACATGGAGTGGGGCTTATGGAGGGTCAGGAGAGAGGCCAGAAGCCAGCTGTGGTGGTGCAAGCCTGTAATCCCAGTACTTGGGAGTCTGAGACAGGGAGATTGCAGGTTCGAGACCAGCCTCAGCAACATAGAGACCCTCAGCAACCTAGCAAGACCCTGTTTCAAAAAAAAGCAGGGCTTGGGGTGTAGCTTAGAGGCAGAATGCCCCTGGGTTCAATCCCTAGTACCACAAAATAGAGAGGCAAGGTGTTCCTGGGAGAGGCGGCATAGCTGTCTGGGGTGAGTGGATGGTGGCTCTGACCCAGGGGGCAGAGCGAAGAGAAGGGCAGAAGAACAAGCAACCCCTGGGGAAATGATGGGTCTTTGAACTTGGCGGGTGCTCTGGGTCGGGCTGGTAGAGGCGTTTCTCCCCATCTCCTACCCCTCCCCACTGTCACCTCCCTCCTTGGCTTCAGGACACACGCAGGATCCTTGGAGATGGCTCAGGACCTGCGGGGATGCGGAGGGTCCCTTTTTGTCAGAGCTGTCCTGCGCTTGTTTACTTCACATATTGGGATGTTGGTGCGAACATTGGTTTGGTGCTGAAGAAAGTTTGGAAAACACCAAATGGTCACATCCCTCAGTTAACCATGGGGACCCCAGGGCCTGGGGAGGAAGTAGCCTGCTGAGAGCCTGGCTTCTTGGGCACAGGAGGGCTCTCAGAGCTCTCTAGAGAGGTGGGCTGGTGGCCCTGGCAGCCCCTCACTTAGGAAATACCAGCTGTGGACCAAGCCACTTCCTGTCCCTGGGCCTTTGTTTCCTCTTCTGTGAAGTGGGGCAAAGGGGGTTAGGTTGCCCCTGTCCTCAACTCTCCAGCTCCTTGTCCTCCCTGCTTGGAGCTTCCTGCCTCCTGAAAACAAGGCCCTTCCTGTCCGTCCTCCCCTCTCTGGCCCCATCTTGGGTTCCGCAAGGAACCTAGGGGCCTGCCCATGTCAACACGGGGTCTGGGCTGTCCCCAGAGGCAGATGGCCCGAGTCAGTATCACCAGCATCTTGTGGTTTCTTCCTGAGATTTTTTTTTTTTTTTTTTGCGGTACTGGGGATTGAACCCAGGGGCATTCTACCTCTGAGATACACCCCCAGTCCTATTTTTTATTCTTTATTTTGAAACAGGGTTTCACTAAATTGCGAAGGGCCTCACTAAGTAGCTGAGGCTGGCCGTGAACCTGGGATCCTCCTGTCTCAGTCTCCCAAGTACTGGGATTACAAGTGTGCGCCACCACGCCGGGCCCTGAGTTGGTTTTGAGATGACATGTGGATATGGTAGTGTGATCACTAGCCCAGAGCGAAGGAGGTTCTTGAGAAAGGACCCCTGAGATGGGACAGCCAGGGAGAGGTAGGTGGCTGATGACAGGACACTGCTGAAGGTCAGGCCCCTGGGCAGGCAGGAGGGCCACTGTGGGAGCCACAGGGGGACCTGGTGATGGTTAAATGACAGTCTGTTGAATGGAGGTGTCTCAGCCCTGGCAGCTTGTGTGTCAAGGGGGTGCTGAGCAGGGGCCCTGTCGCGGTAATTCTCCATAATTACGGTAATTCTCCATAATTACAGTAGTTCTCCATAATTATGGTGCTGGTTGGTGGGACATCTCAGTCCACAGGCACTAATGCTATGTTAGGTCTCCTGCGGCCCAGCCTGCTATGGTCCCCATGCTCCTTGCACTCAGGGTCATGTTCCTGCCTGCGGCTCTGCCAGGCCTGGTGCCACCTCTCCCTGGGCCTCCACAGGCTGCCTCTGTCCACCTGCCCAGGGCAGGCTCTGAGGCGGAGCTGGTCTGGGTCTTGTGGATGAGACTTAGATCCAGAGGCCCAGATCTTCCCCATAGTCGAGCTCAGGGCCTGTGAGCCCCTGGGCCCCAGGGTGGCACTCCAGAGGGGCCTGCGGGCAGAGACATACCAGTGGTGGTAAACAGGCTCAGGGGGACATGGAGCAGAGGGAATGATATATGACAGGAAGCATCTAAGAGGTGACTCTGGAGTCTGGGTGAGTTGACAGCTGTGCAGAGGCCCTGGGGTGGGAGTGGGGTATAGACTCCAGGCCCTGATGGGGTCCTCCATGGTCTAGCCTCATCTTGGTGGCTTGGCATGCGGTGGATGAGATGGGACAGGCCTCTGAGCCAGAAGGCAGAGGTTTCCCTTCAGGCTTCTGTTTGCTGAGCTGGGATGTCTCCATGTCACCCAGACTAGCTCTGACACCCTAGCCTCCAGATCCTCCTGCCTCGGCCTCCCTGTAGCTGGGGCTACAGGTGCCTCACCACACCTGGGCAGCATAGTGAGGCTAGGGGTGCAGCTCTGTGAGTACCACCCAGCCAAGGCCAGGCCAGAGGCTCCCTTGTATCTGGGGGTGCTGAGCTGTGTATTCTGTGTTCCCTGTGGGTGAAGGTGAGATGGATTAGCCACGGGGGTGCGGGGAGGTGGGGAGGCTGGGCACGGGCAGGTTGAGGCAGTGCCTGTAGTTGCAGGTGGACAGGGAGTGGCTGCAGTCGGTCTCAGCTGCAAGAGGACGTCATCAGGGTGGGAAGAGGGCCCCCTGCCTAGGGCAGCCCTCAGGAAGGGGACAGAGGTATCACAGGTGCCCTTGGCAAGCCTGGCTAAGAGGCAGGGTGACCTCCTTCAGTAACATCACCTCAACCCTGGGAGAGCTGCGCCCCTGATAGGAGCAGCCCCAGACCTGGCTGCTGCCCTCAAACCCTCCCAGCCACCTGCCCTTGTGCCCGGCTCCATTTTGTGTCCCTCTCTGGCCTCTGACCACCCCCAGCCTCTTCTGACCAGGAGGGTAGGCTGTCCCCAGGCCTGCCTGTGACTGTCCTGTTCCCCCTTCATGGATGGATGAGGATCTGTTGGGTGCTGGTTGCTCAGGAAGCCTCTAGAACTACGTTGGACAGAGAAGCTGAGAGGCCCATAGGACCGGGCGGGGGAGGGCTGGTGCTGGACACGGGTAGGGGGTGCAAAGTGGAGTCGGAGCAGTGGTGATGGGGTGACTGGCCTGGAGGGACACACTCGGCTGCCAGCTACGTATCCTGTACCCTCTGCCCTGCCCCTCGGTGGCCTCATGGCTCTTGGGGCAGTGTGAACTGAGATACACCCCTCGCTCCAGCTGGCTGTCCACCTGGCCCCACACTGACCCATGGTCTTCCTGCAGCCTGCGCCCCTTCCAGCTGGCCCTGTACTTGCCTTCTAGTTTGTGATGGATGGGAAGGCTGGGGTGGGAGAGCATGGCCTTCAGGAGGCCGGGTGGGGGGCAGTGGTGTGCACTGCCCAAGGCCTCAGGCAGGAATGTTGAGGACCCGGATCTGAGGAGTGGGTGGGGGAGGGGAGGGCCCCACATTCCTTCCCCAGGAGTCATGGCCCTGGCAGAAGGCTGGAGGTCTGAGGGGGCTGAGAGCAGAAGTGGGGGTGTATGCCGGGGGCTCTGGGGTGGGAGGGTGGAACGGAAGAAGGAGGCCAGAGGGAGCAAAGCATGAGTCAAAGGGAAGGTTATTTTAGGAAGGGAGGACAGCGGAGCAGAGGCCTCTGGGAGCCCTGAGGGCCTGACTGGGCATGGGAGGACCTGGGAGGCGGCTTATCAGAAGTCCAGAGACTGCAGGTGGGGGGGTGGCCTGGTCTCTGTGGCCTGCAGTGCCAGGCCACCTGCTGGCCAGAGAGCAACAGAGCCCTTGTTCTGTGTGAGCAGACACTGGGAGGTGATTCCAGAGGTCCCAGGTGGGCTGTGGGCTCAGGTGGGACACTAGGTGTGGGGTGGCCCCACCTCCCCTGCCCTGCCTCCCCCAGGGCCGTCTGCAGGAAGGTTGCAGCAGCTCTGGTGGTCCCTGGAGAGGGCAGGGTCCGGGGCACCTGGAGGGACCTCCCTGGGTAGGCAAGGTAGAGGGGGCAAGTTAGGTGGTGGCCCCAAATGTCTCCACCTGGCACTCAGGAGAGACATCACGAGCCTCTCTCTGGGCAGAAGGCCTCCTGGAGGCTGAGATTAGTCTGGAGGCTCTGGAGAGGGAGTGTTGAACTGAGCAAATTGGGCCTGGAGTTGGAGGTCAGGGAGACTCAGGAGGGTTGGGTGTTGATGGATGTGTAGGAGTTGGCTGGGCTGAGCAACGGGTAGGGAAGCCATCTTCTGTGAGGGGTGGGGTGATTGGGGCCTAGCACAGGCGGGGAGTGAGGTCATGATGGGCTGGGAGAGGCCCTTGCCATGGGCCCTCTGCCCACCTCAGAGCAGGGAGGGTCTGCGGGGAGGGTCTCTGGAGAGCCTAAGCTGCCTGCCCGCCCCACAGGCTGGCGCTGTATGTGTATGAGTACCTGCTGCACGTGGGTGCCCAGAAGTCAGCCCAGACCTTCCTATCCGAGGTGAGCCTGGCCCTACCCCCAACCTCTCCACCCTGTTTTCACTGGGGTTCTAGGTGGGGGTGGGGGTGCCCCTCTGACGGCCTGGCACTGAGGCTGGCACTGAGGGTGGGAGGGGCCGCCTGTCCAGCCCTTGTTCTGGTTGGGGGCCTCACCTGCCTCCCCTCTGCCCTGCAGATCCGATGGGAGAAGAACATCACGCTGGGAGAGCCCCCCGGCTTCCTGCACTCCTGGTGGTGGTGCGTGGGGCTACGGGGGGCCCGTGGCGGGGGCGCCTTGGGGGGCTGGAGCAACCTTCCTCCCTCTGCCCCACAGCGTGTTCTGGGATCTGTACTGCGCAGCGCCTGACCGGAGAGAGGCCTGTGAACACCCCAGCGAGGCCAAGGCCTTCCAGGACTACGTGAGTGCCGCCCGGGAAGGGAGGCAGTGGGGTGTTGCCCGGGGTCCCTGCACCCTTCCCTGGGTTCAGGGTCACTCCTGGGGTGGGGCAGCCTCTTCCCCGGCAGTCAGCTCCTGAGGGTCCCAGGCGCCCCTGGGTCCTTGGGGCTGGTTCCAGCTCCTCCCTTCTTCCCTCCCTCCTGGTCATGGGACTGCCTTTCCCTCCGCTATGTGGGTAGGGGTGGGCGCCACTTGGTTCCTGCCAACCTAGCCTGTGGGCTAAGAAGGTGGGAGCCCAGCCCTCATCGGGGGTGGGGGAGGTGGGCCCCTCTGCCCTTGAGCACTACGGGCCAGCGCTAGGCATGTCTTGACCTCCGTGGGGACCCGGGCGCCTCAGTTTCCCTGTGGTACTGAGGGGAAAGTGTCCTCGCTGGCCGGCCGGGGACAGGGCAGCTAACCTCCCTTGGGCCCTGGAGTCTGCCGCTGCAGGGCTGGAGCGCTGCGCGACCCTGGGGACCGCTCCCTGCCTGTGCCTGGGAACCGGGGGCTCCCAGCGTCCCTTGAGGTCCCTTGTTCCCTTTGCCAGTCTCCCTGGAACTAGAGCTGTGTATGAGGGTGACTCCCCCTCCTCCGTAGAGCCCCAGCTGTTGCCCCTTGAGTCCCACAGCCTGCCTCGGCGCCAGCGTGAACGCATGCGCCGGTTACCAAGGCAGCGCGGGAGCGTCTGGGAGGTGCGGGCGGGGGGGCGCCTGGATCAGGGGAGCGGGGGTCTCTGCGGCCGCTCTGCCTGGGGGCGTCCTGCGCTCCCCGATGGCCCTTCCCGCCTCGGGGCGGGGCTGCGTGCCTCTCGGGCTCCGGGCTCCCAGGCGACCTTGGCGTCTCCAGGAAACTAGCGCGCCCGGCCCGTTGCCATGGCGACGTGGGCAGGGCCCGGCGCCTCGGGATGATTGACGCGGGGGTCTGGCTCGGGCCGCCGCCTGGGAGGGCGCACCAGCTCCGGATTAACCCCTCGGGGCCTAGAGTTGGCGGCCGTAAGGGTGGGGCCAAAGGAAGGCTGCGCTCCCGGCGGGATGGACGGACCCGCAGTTCAGAGGGCCCCTCTCCAGCCCGGGCAGGCGCCTGTGGGTGGCTATTGAAGGATACTGTGCTGAGTGTGTGTGTGGGGGGGATTGCCAGATTCCCTCATGAGGAACTGGGCACGGGACATAGGAGTGGGGGGCCGAGGACTGTGACCCCCCCAGTCACCTGGGCTTTACAATGATTTGGGGGCTTGAGAGTGCCCTCACAGTCTGGCAGACTGGGAGAGGCTTCCTCTTGTCCACCCTTTCTGTCCCTGGGCTTGGGCTGGAGCGCTGGGGGCTGACCTTTGAGAAGGGACAGGAAGGGAGCAGGCTGCAGTCCTGCTGGGAGGGAGGGTGTCACCAGGGACCATGCTCTGAACCGGCAAGGGGCCCCTTTCCCCAAGCTTCGAGAGCAGGAAACACCGGGTGACCGCAGGCAGAGTGCTTAACCCCTCTGCACCCAGGTGCCTGTAGACCAAGTCTCCAGCACCACCAGCAAGCACAGCCCTTTGGAGGGTTTGACCCGGCCAGGGAGGGGATAGTGCAGCAGATGAGTCAAGGGGCCCAGAGAAAAGCCCCCTGCCAGTTCTGTCCCTCTGCCCTCAGAGACTGGGCCTCCCCCTTCCTCCCCATGGGGTCCCCAAAGGCGACTTGGAATAACAGGGACTGGCCTGTCAGCCTATCCCCCACCAGCTCTGAGCCTGCCACCAGAATCCTGGTAGACACAGGAACCCCCATCTCCAGCATCCTATTTTCTCTCCTCTTCATCTGAGAAGAGGCTAGGGCCTGGGGGACTGCCCCAGAATACTGCTTGTCCCCCTCCTGCAGAAGGGGACTGGGTGGGTGGCGGTGACAGTCTGCACAGCCTCCAGGGAACCTTCTGGACTGTGTGGGACTGTGTTTATTCGGGGTAACTTGGACAGAGCTGGGGGCTAGCTGCGATGGGCCTGGAGCAGAGGGGGAGTGGCACTGACAGGACCACCTGCCCCAGTTGGATGAGGCTGCAGTCCTGTGGGGGCTCGTCAAAGGCTGGGAGCCCTGGTCCCCTGTAGCCCCACGGTAGACAGAGGCCAGCTAGCTTGGGTCAGTCCTGCCCCAGCTGCCTGTGGGCAGTGGAGGGAGGACAGGACAGGAAGCACCTGACCTGGCTCTCTTGATGTCCCCGCCCTGCAGAGTGCCACTGCTGCCCCCAGCCCGGTGATGGGGAGCATGGCCCCCGGTGACACCATGGCCGCAGGCCCCATGGCGCCCAGCTTCTTCCAGGTAGGGCCTGGGTAGACGCATGTGTTGGGGGGCCAGGACCCAGGCTGGGCATCGGTGGGAGGATTGTGCATAGGGGGTGTGTGCATGCAGGCCTTGGGGGCGTGGGGAGGGGCCCAGTGCTGGGACATCGGGGTCTCTGCACACATGTGCACAGGGTACTTGGGGATGAGAATGGACACCATGGTCCTGGTGACCGCTGGAGCCACAAGCCCTGCCTCCAGCTGCCCTTCTGGAAGGCTCCATCTGTAGGCTGTCCACCCTTCTGCCCTCCGGGGTCCCTAAGACCCCTTTGGCTCCAAGCTGCCCCCCAATAACTCCAACGCCCCTACAATGGAGCCCCACAGCCAAGTAAGGACGTGTGTGGATCCCTACCCCCTCACACACTCACACCTGCCCCAGCTGTCCAGGTCAGGGATCCAGGAGCAGCAGAAACGAACCGTGCAGCTTTAGGGGGTAGGAGGGTGGGGGAGGTGCTGATTCCCACCCACCTCTTCCAGCCCTTCATGTCACCGCGGTTCCCAGGGGGCCCCAGGCCCACCCTGAGGATGCCAAGTCAGGTGAGAGCGGGGTGTGGGGTGGGAGCAGGCGTGGGTGGGTGGGGGCACCCCTACTCAGCTGCCGCCCCTCCGCAGCCTCCCGTGGGCCTCTCCGGCCCCCAGTCCCTCATCCCCGGCGCCATGGACGCCTCCCCACGTGCTCAGGGTGAGTAGGGAGTCCAGCGGTTGTCCCCCACCGTCAGGAACTCCGCTCAGAGCACCCCAACCTTCCTACCTCCCCTTCGTATGCATGCTGTGGAATGTCCCAGCCGACCCCCTTCCTTCTACCTCCCAGGGCACCCCAGCATGGGCGGCCCGCTGCAGCGGGTGACCCCGCCTCGGAGCATGGCTAGCGTCGGGCCCCAGGTAAGCGTGGTCGGGCGTGGCGGGCGTGGCGGGGCGGAGGACTGCCCGGCTGTCCCCGCTCACGGTTCCTCTGCCTTCCAGGGCTACGGAGGTGGCATGCGGCCCCCGCCCAACGCCCTTGCCGGGCCGGGCCTGCCCGCCATGAACATGTAAGGCCCCAAGCAAGTCCCCAGGCCAGACGTGTCCACCCGGCTTCACGGCCGGGATAGCCTCCATATTCCAGTTCCTGTTAGGTGGAACTGAGGCCTCCAGTAGCAGCCTCTACTGACTGCCGGGTGGAGAATTGAACCCCCGGGACAGGCTCACTGGCCTGTGGGGTAGGGTGGGAAAGCAGGGTGGGGAGTGGTGGGCCGCCTTGGGCCCAGGGTCCACCTCCATCTCTTCCAGGGGCCCCGGAACGCGCGGCCCTTGGGCCAGCCCCAGCGGCAGCTCGGTGAGCGGCGGGCGGGCGGGCGGGGGGCACGGGGCGGGCTGTCTGCCCGTTCCTGTCACTCATCGAGCTACTCCTGTTCCCAGATCCCCTACTCGTCCTCGTCCCCGGGCAGCTACTCGGTGAGTTGGGGCGGGGCCGGGAGTGGCTGCGGGCGGCCGGCGGGTGCGGGCCTTTCTCATCGTGGGCGTTTCCCTCCGCGTGCAGGGACCTCCAGGAGGAGGTGGCCCGCCCGGGACGCCCATCATGCCTAGCCCTGGAGGTACGGCCTGGGATGGGTGTGGGGGAACCCCTCACTCCCCGCACCCACCCGCCGTCGCTGTATCCCCAGACTCCAACTCCAGCGACAACGTGTACACCATCATGAATCCCATCGGGCCGGGGGCCGGCAGGGCTAACGTAAGCGGGGATGCGGGGTGCTTCGGGGGTGGTGAGCCTGTGGGTGCGGCCGCCCGAGCCAACGCTGCCCTGTGCCCTCAGTTCCCGCTCGGCGCTGGCCCAGATGGCCCTATGGCCGCCATGAGCGCGATGGAGCCACACCACGTGAACGGATCCCTGGGTGAGTGCGCCGTCCCCGCCCCTCGGCCCCTCCGCGAGCCTCGCGCGCCCCCTGGCGGCTGCCTGGATCACGTGCACATCCCAGTCGGGGGCAGGGGCCCGGCGCCACGCTTTGTGGCGCCTGATCCGCGTCGGTGGTCTTGCCTGCAGGCTCGGGCGACATGGACGGGTTGCCGAAGGTGAGGAGCGTGCTCCCATTGAGGGAGGAGGGCGGGCGCGCGGCGCGACCCCGCACTGACGGCGGCTGCCCTCAGAGCTCCCCCGGCGCCGTGGCCGGCCTGAGCAACGCCCCGGGCACCCCGCGGGACGACAGCGAGATGGCGGCCGCCGGGACCTTCCTGCACCCGTTCCCGAGCGAAAGCGTAAGCGACTGCGTCGACTCTCCCCCCGCGGCGGCGTCGGGCCGGAGGGGCCTGGCGGGCAGGCCCCGGCGGGGCGGCCGGGGGGCCAGAGCAAGACCGTGACCGCGGCGGGCCAGGTGGGGGGGCGGCCGCGGCAACCTTCCTTCCCTCCCCCGCCCCGCCCGTGTCCCCCCCACCCGTCCCCTCCAGGGACCCTGCCCCGGGCGGCCCCCAGCACCCTCCTCCCCTGCCTTGAACCCGGCCCTGCCCCGTCCCCCATTGTCCTGGGGGGGCGGGTCCCAGCGTAGGCCAGAGCTGAGCCCGCTCTGCGCGCCGTCCCCTCTCTCCGCAGTACTCCCCAGGGATGACCATGAGCGTGTGAAGGGGCCCCTGCCCCTGCCCCAAGCCGGCCTCGGCCTCTGCCCGGCGCCAGGGTCCGAGGTCACACCTCTGGCACCCGGACTCTTGGCCAACCGAGCTTGGACGGCTGGGTGGCCCCGCACGAAGGACTTTCTCGTTAAAAACAAAAAACAAAAAACAAAAAACGCAAGGACCTCAGAGACCTTTTCCACCCGGGCCCTTCTGCTATTTGTGCTTTGTCAGAGGGGGCTCCTCCCCAGGAGGGCAGGGGCGGGCCTGGGCAATAAAGCAACTGGTTTTGGTTTTTGGTAACTGGTCTCTGTTCCCTCTGGTGCCACACCCTGCACCCAGGCTTAGCTCCACTCTTGGGGCCTGGGATGCTGTGAAGGGAGGGTGGAGATCAGGCGGGTGGAGGTGGAAAGGGGGTAGGGGGAAGTGGGTGCTGATCAGATAGCAGTTGGTGACCAGGGTGCAGGTCGCAGGCACAAGAACCCACAGGAGGACGTGTTGATGGGGGCGTGACTTTACTGAGGGGGGGATTGGAAAGGTGGAGTCCTAAGGGAGGGTAGGACTGGGAGGCTGGGTGATGCAGCCTCAAGCGGTGGGCATCTTGGGAGCCTCGGCCTGCGGGTGCCCGTTGGCATCGCCAGTGCAGCCGTTAGGGGACATGGACACCGATCCTTTCTTGCACGGCAGAGGACAGGCGGCTGCCACAGGCCCGACTCGCTTATTGCCAGGGCCAGGACGCTCCATCTTGTACTCCAGGAGCATGTGGTTCTGCGGTGGAAGCCCCACGCAGGCCCTGGGGGACGGGAAGGGGTTCAGCAGGGGTACACCTCCCGGCCCCTGCAGCCTCTAGCTACTTGGCCCTGTGTGCAGCCCACGAGTGGACACCTGGGCCGCGGGCGGGCGCACCTGAGGATATTCTCGATGCAGCTGCGCTGGCGGAAGAGCGCATTGACCACTGGGCTGCCCGGTGGCACAAGCGGAGCCTTAAAGAGGAAGCTGAGCAGGGACAGCACAGGGTGGAACGTCTGCGGCTCAGGGTCGGTGTCAGTGCAGAAGGTCACGCGCTGACACAGCTCGGTAAGCAGTACCAGGTCCAGCATGATGGGCGCAGCCAGTAGCGAGTCCTGCAAGCAGGGGCATGGGTCAAGATGTGGGCACCTGCGCGGCCCCTCTCCCACCCCAGCCCACCTACGGCACCTCGCATGTGTTATGCAGCACCAGCGTATTGGTTCCTCCCAGCATTAGCTCTGAGGTGTACTCGTCCAGCGCACGCTTGCTGTCGCCCACGTAGGGCACGTACTTGATGACCACCTAAGGTACGGTAGCAAGTCTCATGGGTCCCCTCTGCCCCCGGCCAGACTCCCTCGCCCCACTCCCGCGGCCCCCACGCACGCAGTGGTTGGGCTCCTCTCCTGGTGCGTAGAGCACGGGGTTGCTCTGCACCATGTCGTCCACCACGCTGCTCTTGGACACCTCCTTGGAGCGGAACTGCGGTGGCGCCGACAGGTTCTGGCCGTCGTTGTTACCCAGGTGGTTGTAGCTCACGATGGACATGGTCTGTATCACAGAGACACCGCAGAAGTGCTAGGCACACAAGCCAAGCCCTCTGGGTCCTGCACAGTGCACCCCTAGGCCCTCCTACCTTGAGGCCAGAGCTGATGAGGAAGTCCACGAGCACAGACTTGACCTTGGTCTGGCCTGACTTGAAGTCGTCCCCACCCACAAACACACGGTGCTGCCAGGCCAACTCCAGCGCGCCAGGGACCAGTGTGTTCTGTGGGGACCCGTTGAGGAAGGCGCAGCCCTCCAAGATGCTGGCTACGGCAAAGAGCGTGGACGGGGACACTTCCAGGCCGAGCTGCAGGCATGCACGGGCCATCAGCAGAAGAGATCCGTGCGCCTTGCCCCGACCCCACTCCGCCCTTGTATGCGCCCACCTGGATGGTGCGCAGCAGGCTCTCGGCTGTGTCGTTGAGGCCTGGAACCACTTCACAGAAACGCTCGGTGTTCGCTGTCCACAGCACGATGACCTTGTCTAGCCCAGCACTAGACCGGAAGTCACGGATGTCCTTGCGGATCTGTTCCAACTGGTGGGAGGGCGGGAGGGGTAGAGGGGCTTGCAGAGGCCTAGGTCACCGGGTTCTCCAAGCGCAAAGTGGGGCCTGGACTCCCAGGCTAAGAGCAGGAGGCGAAAGGGAGGGAATGCGGGATGCGGGACAGGGCAGCACCTGCTGTGCGCGTGTGCCGGGGATGAGGTTATCCGCGCGTGCGTTTTGGTTGGCCGCGATGAACTCCGGGATGTAGACCGAGGGCCGCGGACGCAGGGCCTCCATGTGTGGCCACAGTTGCTCCTGTAGCCCCCAGTCCAGTACTTGCGCGCGGCGCATCGCCTCGGCCAGGTTCAGCGATGAGATATCCCAGCCTGAGGGGGGCGCAGGAGACACCTTCACGCTGGGCCCGGTCTGGATCCTGGGCTCTTCCAGACCCCACCTCCCACCTAGGCCCGAGGTTCCGCCCACCATCAAACACCAGGTCGTTGGGCGCCACCATGGGCAGCAGCGCGCTGAAGGGCACGAACACCTCCTGGCCCTCGGCGTCCAGGCCCAGGCTCACGGTACCCGCCTGGGTCAGTGAGCCGTAGTAGTTGGCTTCCTGGGGGGCAGCAGACGGTGTGTGTGGGGGTGAGCGGTGGGCGTGGCGAGGGCCCTGCCCCGCCCTCAAGCCCCGCCCACCCTGCGCTTTCAGTTCCGGGCTCCTTGCCAGGCGGAAGCCGCTCCCCAGCCCCTCCCCGGGGCTCTAGGCCCCGCCCCCGTAAGACCCTGCGCGCTCCGCCCGCTCGCGGGCCGCCCCCCAGTGTCCGGGCAGCCAGGCCCCACCCCCGCCTGCTGGGACGCAGCCCGAGCCGCGACGCTCTGCCCCCCACCTTGCGGCCCGTGCGCGTGGGCCAGGACAGGCGTAGTCGGTTGGCCAGCACGGCGGCCGTGAGCGTGGAGCCGTTGTTCCCGCCCCAGCCGACCAGCATGACCCCGAGCCGGGGTACCTGCCGCGCGGTCCGGAAGGTGAAGCGTGTGGACGTGGGGTGCACCTGGGGGCAAGTGGCGGAGTGAGCCTCCGGCCCTAGCCTCTGTTCCCCGCAAGGCAGGGCCGGGGTTGGAGACATTGGACAATCTCCCTCCCCCCACATCTCCCCGGTCCCCCCGTCCCCGGCCCCCGGTCCCTCGGCCACCTTGAGGACACCGCCCTCGCGGCTGACTTGCGTCGTCCGGTACTCGTACTGCGCCTCGATGGTCTCGGGGCTGTAGACCACGTCCGGGCTCTGGACCACGAACTCGGTGGGGACTTCCATCGCGGCGAGCTGCGGACCGGGTTAGCGGAAGGGGGGAGGTCAGTGGGGACCCTAGGCGGCTGGGCCGAGCCGGCCCGGGTCCCCCGCGAGCCCGCAACCCGCCCGGGGCCGCACTCACCAGCGCTTATTCGGCTCCGACAGCGGCGGCGGCGGACAGCGCGGGCTCCGGGGCGCGCGGCCTTGGGAGAAAAGAACCGCGGCCACGCCCCCGCCACGCCCCCTGTGCCTGCGGGGAGGGGAGGGGAGGGGCGCGCCGCGCCGGCGGGGGGCTGCGTTCGAGGCGAGGCTGGACGGCCAGAGCCCTACGGCTCGGGGTCCGCCTGGCCGGAAGCGGATTGGGATCGCACCGGTTCACTAGGAGAGACGGCCCCGAGGGCGCGCGGTCCTTTATTCTCTACCAGAGGACAGAGGCGCTAACCGAGCTTTAGGGCACCTTTAGGGAAGCTGGGCCTGGGGGAAAGGGGTCTTTGGGGCTGAGATCCTGCAGGGGAAACGGAGACAGCCAGCACTGGGACCTCAAAGCCAAACCTCACCCCACCCCCGAGAGCACTTCTCGCCCGTGCCTCCAGGGTAGCCAAACTGCCCAGCTGGGCTCGAATCCTTGCTTGGCAGCAGCGGGTCGGGCAGCCAAGGGAGAGGACGAGCAGAGCTGGTACGGGAGGAGCTGGGCCAGCACAGCCCTCGCCCCCCTCACGCACAGCGATAAGGGAGCGTGGGAACCCAGCGGGCAGGCGGGGGCGGCTCCCCCTCGAACTTTCCAAAACAAGCGGTCTCCTCCGCCGGAAAGTTTCCACCGCTGGAACTGGCCCAAAAGGTGGATAGTTGGGAATGTTCCGCAGCAAAAGCAGCAAAAGCAGCGGGAGCCTGGCCTTGGGCTCCAGAGTTTGCCTCCAGGCCTGGCCCTGAAGCGGTAGGAAGAGGACTGGGGCACCCCCTCTCCCCCAGGAAACTCACAGGTAGGGTCTGCAGGGCAGATTCCCAGGAAGTGGCTGTTAGAAAGGGTTTTGAGGTATGAGGAGGAGTTCACCAAGAGAAAACTACAGAGAGCAACATGAGTCACTCAAACAGCAGCCTTGGGGAAGTGGTCCAGGGTGGATGACAAGGTGGCCAGCGGGAAGGGGGGGCAGTGAGGAGACCAAGGCAGACCCTCAGGGCTGGGGAGGAATGTGCTGTGCTGTCATTTGGTCTTTGTCCCTGGTTCCCAGGAGGCTGTTTGGTCTGAGCTGGGGCTCTGAGGATAGCATCCCCAAACAAAGCGCTTTGGTGCCTGAGCACTTTGAATTCAAGACTGGAAGGCCTCAGAAGCAAGGCCTCTGACCTCTTGCCCGTCTCCCCTGCCAGTCATGAAAACCCAAATATCTCTTCCCCAGGGCAAAGGTGGGTCAGAGGAACTCCCACATCTACCTCAGAGCAACCCATAAAGCCTAGAGATATAGCCCACCTTCTCTGACTCGCCGGCCCCAGCCTCCCACGAGCCTCCCTCCGTGAGAACGGATCCTGCCCAAGCCCTGGTCTGCTTCCATTAGAACACTCACTTCCTGCCCAGTCACATTTCCACAGCGCTGTCAGTGCATCAAGGAACCTAAGCAGGTTTTCCCTGGATGTCTGCCCCTGAAGGATCCTGGTCACATGAAACCAATGAGATGACTTTTCATGCTTTTCCTTTGTCTTTTTCGTCATGTTAGGGATGGAACCCAGGGCCGCCAGGGACGCGCTCCACACCAGCCCCTTGTGGTCTCTTGTTATAGGAGCAGGGTCGGGACCTTGGGATGGATGAGGGAAGGGATCACAGGGCCCTTCAGGAAGT
The DNA here is from genome assembly GCA_004027185.1 of Glis glis. Lineage (NCBI taxonomy): Eukaryota > Metazoa > Chordata > Mammalia > Rodentia > Gliridae > Glis > Glis glis. Next base: position 20,247 of record PVJS01009838.1, read on the forward strand.
CCATAAGTGGAGTTTGCATGCTCCTGTGGCGGGGAGCCAGGGAGGCCAGAGCCCCCACATTCTGAATGCGTGAGGGGTCTTGCAAATCATCACCTTTGTGGGGTGTGGGAACCCCATGTACAGCCTGCTGCTGTTCCTCATCACCCCACCGGCCTGCCCACCTCCCCAGTCTCTTCTCATCCCACCTATGAGCAGACTGTCTGGCCTCTGGCGGATGCTCTCAGCAAGCCCCCACACCCTCATCACCTCCTGGCCCAGCCCACTCCCACCAAGCCCAGCTGTGCCTCTGACACAGGAGAGCTAGCCAGGCAGCAGGGCAGCTGGGTTCAGTTCAGTGAAATTTATTGTAGGTTGAAAAAAATCAGCATTCACGTGTTTAGTGTACAAAAAAGACACTAGATGTTTTAAGAAAATATCAGGAAACTGAAGATGCGGATGCCTTTCAATTGTAACATTTTGGCAAAAGTGAAAAATTCTTGTAAACACCAACTCCATGGCTCAAAATAGTTTTTCTCCACAGTACAACATTGAAGGGGAAAAAATAAACAGTATCAATAAGTTAGATCATATTTAATCAGCTAGAACTTTCGTCCACCAACCCTCCTTAGCTTCACTATCCTCCAGAGGAGCAGACGGAAAACAATGACACGCAGTCAACAGAGGCTGGGGGGAGGGGCCCAGAGCACTCTGCAGGACCCCCCAAAAAACAACAGCGACCAGAACACGAAGCTCAAAGCATGGGAAACCCCAGGGGGCCCAGAGGAAGGAGAGCCGGGTGGGGCAGACTCTGGGCGCCTCCAGGGTTACACTTTGGAAGCTGCCAAGAGACACCCACGGTTTAGAAAAATAGACCTCTGTACTCCCAGCTCCACCTCCCTTCTCACTGCTGTGGGCACAGCAACCCCACGCAGCTGACCCCGGCATTCCTGGGCACATGGCTTGGCCCCGAGTGTCCGCACACACACGCACACGCGCACACACACACACACACACACAGCCCCCCATGCTTGGGGATACTGGGAGGCTAGGCACAGCGACAAAGCAGCAACTGGGTGTCCACAGAGCCTGTGCCCCACAGGGCAGGCGGGCACCATCCTTGGGGTCCAGTGGCTCTGCCCCGGGCCCGGGGCCTCCCTGAGTGCAAACCCCAGCAGTGGCCTGAGACGACCCCAGGACCCACAGGACGGAGGGACAGAGCGAGGTCATCAGCACGAGGCCGCATGGCCTCAACAGTGCGAAATGAAGAGCAGCGGTGAAGGGGGAAACTGAGGCCCTCCTGAAGTACAATCCAACACTGCACCGCCGTCAACCTGGGCTTGGAGCTGGCAGCGGGGACAGCCGAGGGCCAGGACAGCAGGTGTGGGGCCTCATCTGTGGGGGCCCTGCGCACACCTCTCCACACTCGCCTTTGGGGGGCATCTGTAATACTGCAGGAGACACAGGGCTGTATCCAGACCCTGGGCATCCAAGGAGAGGAGGCACAGGTTTAGAAAAAGATTTCGCTCTTTTGTACAAAAATAGACTGGAGTCTCTTTAGCAATAGCTAAAAGTGGCTGACTTTGTATAAAACTAGAAAAGGCAGGCGGCTGGCCGCAGAGTCTTGGGCAGTGGGAGAGGAAGCTGAGGCCAGCGGGTGGCTGCAGAGGCCTCGTCTCCTCTGTGTCTGCTGTTCAGTGGGGCCTCTCCCGCACTCGCACTCCTGCTCTGGGGGCTAGGGCCAGGCCTGCAGCTGCCGCTGGTCGTACTCGGCGATGCGCCTCTTGATGTGTGCCAGCTTGCTGTGCAGGTACTCGCAGCGCTGCTTCTCCTGGCCATAGTTGGTGTTGGTCTGTGAGAGAGCCATGTGGTCAGGCCTGGGCCACACAGGATCCATCACAGCAGAGCCCAGTGTGGGGTTCCAGTTCACCAACAGAGCAGGGTCCCCATCTACACCCAGCCCACGTGGCTGGGAAACCAGGAGAGCACAAGGGCTGCGCTGCCGGCACTGGGGGGACTGGGTGCCCGCAGTGCTGAGCCCAACTTGCAAGGCAGCTCGGCTTACTCTGCTGCAGAAGGCAAAGGCTGCTGGACAGGGGGACCTGAGCCCACCTGGGCAGAGGCTAGTACCCCAGACTCAATTGGAGCTGCTTTGACCCCACTGCCAGACACCATGACCCACCTTTTTGATTTTTCGATATTCCTGCAGAATCTGCCCACGAGTAGTCTAGAAGGAAAAGAGAAGACCAACCACAATGTCTCCCTCTGCAGGACAGCTGACTGGGCGCCCCTCCCCTGGTGACCCACAGGGCCTGTGTGGTAGGCAGGGGCAGGCCAGGGGCTGCAGTGCCGGGCTGGGGCAGCCTCAGGAGGCGGTGGGGCAGGATGCTGTTCTAAGGGCATGGGGGCTGTGAAGTGGCCTTGTGAGGCTGCGGGGAGCAGCGAGGGTCCCAAATCACAGAGACCCCTCCGTGGCTCCAGGGTTCTGTGGGGGACAGAGTGGCCAAACTCCAGCCATGCTCCCGGCCCTCTGTGCTTCATGAAATGGGTCTTAGCAAAGAGCCTACAAGCACTCCGCCCCCCCCCCCACCGCCCCAGCCTGTCTGTAGCAAGAACCCTGTGGGATGAGTCTGGCTGGAGCCCCCAAACCTGTAGGTCCCCTCCCGCCATCCCTACCCCAGATGCCCAGCCGATCTCTCCCGCACTGAGCTGTCAGGGCAGGCGGCTGAGTCCGGACAGGGGGCAGGTGTCCCTTATCCTGAGGTTTCCCTTATCTTGCTTTAACAAGTGTCATCGAATTTCTCTTTTCTCCTTTGCATTTTGCGATGCTGTGGATGGAACCCAGGGCTTCTAGTGCTTGCCACTGAGCAACACCCCAGCTGCACCCTCAGCACCACTATGGTTGGGGTAGTGGGACAGCCCGGGATGGGGGCAGGCATGGCTCCCTCCTGCCATAGGTATTGGGGTGCTTGCCCCAGGGGGGCCAGGTCACGACTGTCCCCATGGTAGAGTTGCCAGGCAGAGCCCCAGGACCCTAAGTGGATGGGTGGGGGCCCCACCTCGTACTCCTCGGAGCCCTGCGACAACTGCCTGAGCTGGGCATCCAGCTGCGTGAACCGCCGTGTGATCTGCTCGATGCGGGCGTGCAGGTCGCGGTACTCGCTGTACTCTGCGTTGAAGTCGTTCTTGTAGCTCTGGCGCTGCTCAGAGGAGGAGATGGCTGCATATTTCCTGAGGAGACAGGAGAGGCCCTCAGGGCTCAGGGGGCTGCTAAGCAGGGCCATAGTGCTCTCCTGAAGCTGGCAGAGGGATCGAGAATGAGGGCAGGCGGGCTGCAGGTACTTACAGCAGGTAGTCGGGGGTGTCTGAGGTGGACGTGGGCATGCTGGTGCTGCTGGAGGTCCCGTTCAGGCCTAGGAGACAGAGGCATGCCCTGAGTGCTCACTGCCTTGCTGTCAGATGCGCTGCATGCGGGCAGGCTTGAGGCTGGCAGGAGCCGTCTCGCCACATGGGACCAGGTGTCAGGCCAGAGTCCACAGAGCAGGGAAATGCCTGTGTCGCCTCTGCACTTCTGCATCAAGGGGCTGACCCACAGGTGGGCCACATCCGTGTCACTTGCCCCCTGTCCAGACTCAGCAGTATCAGCCTCGGTCGCCTGCCCTGACGATGTGTGTGAGGTCACTGAGCTGACCATGACCAGCCCCTGGTTAGACCCAAGTCCTATGTCTGGCTACAAAGGACAAGGCCAGAATGGCCACCAGGGTCCACAGCTGCTGCTGCCAAAGGGATCGCAACCCTGCCAACTCTGGCCCTCAGTTGACAACCCAGCCCATTCCATTTCTCTGCAGGCAGCCCAGAATAGGGCTGGTGGCCTGCAGAACACAGTGGGCCATGGTGGAGCTTAGGACATGGGCTGTCAGGGTGGAAAGACCTGGCCGGAGCCACACAGCCCACACCCAGGCCTGCCGCCTGGGGCTGCCCGGCCATAGCACGTGACACCCAGCACCTTCAGAGACGGTGAGGCACCAGACCCCTCCCACGCAACAGCACCAAGAACTCGGCACGTTTCCTAGGCTGTCTTCCAGAAGGCTTTTTCCTGATGGAAGCAAATCTACAGACCACGGCGTGGCAGCAGGAAGGCTGCTGCCTGGGCATCAGCAGCCTGAGCCAAGTCTGGACTCGGGCACCGCTACCTCAGGCAGTGTGGCCTCCCGCTTCCCCCATAAGCTCCCAGAGACCTGCACCCTGTCCCTTCCAGGTACTCATAACTCCTGGGTTCTGCAAGGTCCATAGTCCGACCAGCAGAACCCGGGTAGAGGGCTGGAACCTGCCAGTGAGTCTGTGTACTCATTTCCCCTGTGGCAGAGCCTTCCACCTTAGTCTTGAGGCCCTAGAGGACTTGAGGTTGGCTCCCAGAAGCAGGGCAAGGGAGGTAAACTAGCTTTCCTGGGGGCTTGCAGCTGGAGCCACCTGCCAGGGAAAGGTACCCGTGGGGCGCGACAGCCTTGGGCTCCTTTGTTTGCATCAGCGCAGGGCGGCTTGCAGTTCTGGTACCAGAAACCACCTTAGTAGAGGCTCTCAACATGGAACCTCCCCTCCTGGGGAAGCAGGCAGCCGGTGGACCTGCAGCAGCGGGGCTCTGGCAGGGTGTGCCACCCATACTCATACGTGGCTGCAGCTGCCCATACCCCAGGTCCCTTAAGCAGAGTAGCCGCGAAGCCTCCCATCGGCCATGCATATACGTGGCCTTATTGATGCTGGCTCCCAGGTGGGTGGTCATTAGGAGACACGACTTCCCAGCCAGGGCTCAGGGGCTCCTAGGGAGCAGGCCTGGCGACTCTAGCTAGGGCCAAAGGGTGTGGCCAGTGCCTCGAGAGAGTTCAGCCCACACTGCCACCAGGCCACGGGCCATTTGAGTCAGGAGTCCCGCTTTGGGAACAGTGGCTGTGGTGTGCTGCCCGACTGGCAGTCTAACCCTGGGGCTCTCTGCCCAGGGGATGACCAGCAGCCAGCACAGTGGGACCTATAGAGGTGCTGTGTATCTGTGCCACTTGTGCTGTTTATCATGAACCACCAGCCACAGGGCTGTGGCCACTGAGCTGGATGGGCCAGGGCCTGCTGAGCTCAGGTGTCTGGGCTGTGAGCTCAGGCCTGTCGAAGACGTAGAGCCAGCCCCTCCTCTCTGGGTGCACGGCGCTGCTCCATGTTGCCCCCAGTGGCCCAGCCGTCCGGCCGCCCCCTGTCCCCTCCTCAGCAGCCAGGGACCCCAGAGCAGAGCTGTGGCCTGGAGCTCGTCTTCTGCCACGTGGGTCCTGGCGCCCCTCCTGCACTTGCCTCTCGGCACCTACCCGGCACTTCAGGCACAGCTCTGTGGGGGGCGGGGGCGAGGTCTGGCTGCGGGGCCCGGTGCCGCTCCTCAGCTGCCCGCTCTTTGTCTCTGTGCTTCTTGGACTTCTTCTTGGGCTTGCTGCGTGCAGGGCCGTCATTCGGCCGGTCGGGCTGGGTGCAGTCTGTCAGCAGGGGGAGGCCGAGGCGCATGGCAGTGCCTGGGGCAGCCGGCTCCCCTCGCCTGCAGTCCTGGCTGCCGTGGCCCAGGTCATTGCTGACATCAGTCAGGGGGTCATGGGCCCGAGGGGGCTGCAGCCGTGGGGGGAGGAGGGCGTTGGAGCCACGGGTGTCAGTGCCAAGTGGCCCAGGGGCAGGCAGCAGGGCCTCTCGAACGTCAGGTGCACTGGGCTTCCCATTTAGGGAGGGCTGGGCTCTCTGGGTGAAGTGGGACACCCTGGGCTTCTTGTTGGCCAGGGGGTCAATGAAGTCTGGTGGCTGCGGCCGTTTCTGCAGGGAACAGAGGGTTTTATTTTTTATTTATTTATTTTTGTGACACTAGAGATTGAACCCAGGGGCATTCTACCTCTGAGCTATACCCCTAGCCCTATTTTATTTTTATTTTGAAACAGGGCCTTGTTAGGTTGATGAGAGGCTCACTACTTGCTGAGGCTATCCTCGAACCTGCTATCCTCCTGTCTCAGCCTCCAAAGTACTAGGGTTACAGGCTGTGCCATCATGCCCTGCTGAACAGAGGATTTTAGAGGTAGTCAAGAGCAGTCAGCCCCATCAGGCCCTAGGGAAGCCCAGCCCACCTGCAAGGCCCGCTCCAGCCAGATGGGGGCACCAGACATCCAGCCAGCTTGGGCCACCAGCGCATCCTCTGCTGGGGGGGCTCGGCCCTTGCGCAGCAGCCTGGTGGCCACCGGCAGAGGAAGGACAGCCCTGCCTGCCTGTTTGTGAATGGCCAGCCTGGGAGCTGTTCTGTGGAAGAACTATGCAGGGCAGGGATAGGGACAGAGCAGGGAATCTGCAGCTCCAGGGAGCTGGGGCAGGGGACGCGGCACATGGTGCCCTGCAGGTGCCCACCCCCACGCACCCCGCTACCTGAGGGGGCGAAGCCGAGCGCCCATGCTCCCCTGGGGGGCTGGCGGCAGCAGGGTCTCCGGGGAGGCCGCCTGCACCCTGCGGCTGGCACAGCTTCCTGTGAGGGAGAAGCAGGTGGGTCAGGGGACTCTGTGCAGTGCCCTGTGCAGTGCCCCCAGCCTGCCCCAGGGGCCACCCCGAAATCACAGCTGGAGAGTGCCTGGGAGAGAGTGCCGGTGCAGGCAGGAAGCAGCCTGAGGCTTGAGCCCTTGGGCCCGGGTTCATCCAGAGCATAGCCTCCCCATTCGGGGATCCCTGAGGCCCCACATGTTGGAATTCAGTCCCTGGGGAGAGGTGAACTCTAACCCACTGCCTGTGTGGAGTGGGTCTTTGGAGGTGATTGAGTTAGAGCAGGTCAGCAGGGGGGCCCCACAATGAAGTGCTGGTAGCTTCATAAGAAGAGGGAGAGAGAGGAAGACACAAGGATGTACGTGCCTTGAGCTGCAGGGACCAGTCAGCGAGAAGGCCATCCCTGTGCTGGCCCTTGAACTTGCGCCTCAGAGGCCTGAGTCAGCATCAGCCTCGTGGCTCCATAGCTACCCAGATGCAGGCATCTCGCCATGGGAATGCTCGACAGCCTCAGGCAGTGTCCTTCCACCTCTGAGGAGAGCTAGTTGGCTGCCCACTCACTGCCATGGAGACCAGGGTCACAGGAAACTGACCAACACCCAGGTACATACTGAGACCCCGCAGGGGACTCTCTGTGTTCACAGCAGCATGATTCACCATCAGCAAAAGGCAGAAACAGCTCAGAGGCCCATCGGTGGATGAAGAGATTAACATAACATGGTCCATCCAAACAACAGAATAGTACTCAGCCTTGAAAAGAAATCTTTTTGTGTGTGTGTGCGGCACTGGGGATTGAACCCAGGGGCATTCTACCTCTGAGCTACACCCCCAGCCCTATTTTATTTTTATTTTTGAAACCAGTCTCACTAGGTTAGCGAGAGTCTCACTACTTTCTAATACTGTCCTCAAATCTGCAATCCTCCTGCCTCAGCCTCCCAAATACTGGTATTATAATCATGCGCCACCATACCTGGCTGAAAAGGAATCTTGAAAACACTATGCTGAGTGACAAAAGCCAGAGTGAAAAAGGCCACATGGTATATGATCCCACTGATAGAAACTGTCCAGAATAGGCGAACCCACAGGGACTGGAAGCAGACCAGTGTCTGCCTCGGGCTGGGGGAGGAAAGGTGGAGTAGCTGCTGATGGTGGAGTCTCCTTTTGGGAAGATGGAACTACTTATCGAGATGCACAACACTGCAAGTGCTGAATGTCACTGGATTGTTCACTTAATTTAACATATATATTGGTACTGGGGATTGAATCCAGGGGTATTCTGCCTCTGATCTACACCCCCAGCCCTATTTTACTTTTTACATTTGTGTGTGTGTGTGTGGTACTGAAGATTGAACCCGCATTCTATCTCTGAGCTACACCCCCAGACCCATTTTATTTTTATTTTTTGAAACAGGGTCTCACTAGGTTGATGAGAGTCTCACTACTTTCTGAGGCTGTCCTTGAACCTACAATCCTCCTGTCCCAGCCTCCCAAGTACTGGGATTGCAGGTGTGCAGCACCACACCTGGCTTATTATTATTTTACTTTGAAATAGGATCTAAGTTGTGGGGGGGCTCACTAAGTTGGTGAGGCTATCTGCATGAATTGTTCACTTTAAATGGGTGACTTGTGTTACATGAACTGTTTGTCCATAAAGCTGATATTCTTTAAATGTCCTCAGAGTAGATTAGAAATGACATTACTTCTGTGAAATAAGAACATGATGCCACACTGGGCGTGGTGGCGCACGCTTGTAATCCCAGTACTTGGGAGGCTGAGACAGGAGGATCCAGGTTCGCGGCCAGCCTCAGCTACTTAGTGAGGCCCTCCACAACTTCATGAAACCTGGTTTCAAAATAAGTATAAAAAATAGGGCTGGGGGTGGAGCTCGGAGGTAGAACGCCCCTGGGTTCAATCCCCGGTACCGCAAAAAAAAAAAAAAAAAAAGACGCCTCAGGAAGGCAACAGGAAAAGACTCTGGGAAACTGGAAGTGATGGCAAGACAGAGACAGGATGGAAGGGTTGAAGAAATCTCCCAAAGAGAGAAATGGAAACAGAAAGATGACAATCTGACAGCCACAGTGGCTGAAGGAGGGAAAGCATGGAGAAGTGACATGGGCACAGAAGGCAGTGTGTGGAAAGATGGATGAGGGCCCCGGGAGCTTCAAGAACCACTGTTGACAGGCTTTCTCTGGACAGAAGCTTTGCAGGGGACACCATGGGTGGCCTCCAGTATAATCACGGTGGCTTCTGTATGCACACTGGGGAAGTGCCGCCAGGTGCCCCTGGACACAGCCCAGATGCCGCTTCCCACACACCCATGCCCGTGTGAACTCGCTCTTGGCAGCTGCCCTGCCTGGGACCAGCCAGCAAGCCCAGTGCCCTTGGGGTTGAGTGCTGAGCTGGAGCCACTGGGGGAAGGAAGAATGGGTGGGCAGGTGGGCGCGGGCCTCACCACCTCCCTCCCAGGACTGGGATGCGTGTACTCGACTGTTATGCTCAGTCCTTCGGCTGGAAGCACGTGGCAGGTGAGGCATCCAGTGCAGCTGGGTACATGGTCAGCTGCAGTCACAGGAGCCTGGGAATGGACCCCGGGCTTTCTACCAAGACTGCATCCATCTCTCCCAGCGGACGGCCCGGTGCTGGGCTCCAGCCAGGGCGGTGACCCATGGGCCAGGCCAGGTGAAAGCACCAACACTACTCCCTGGGGCTTCCCTGGAGCAGCCCAACCTCACTGCTTTTTAGATGCACTAACTGCATTAAACCGCCCAACTAAAAAGAACAGCAACAAACTCGTGACTCACTGGGGCCTGAGAAATCACTTAAGGACTGATTAACGCAGCCACCTACTTGAACAGAGACTTTGGGTCTGGCTCCCCGAGCAGGTGGCTGCGAGGAATTCATCAGCCACCTTGCCAGGGTCCCCCGGGCCACTGCTCCTGACTGTCCCAATTAGCTGGAGGGGAAGGATACTTAATTAACATTGCTCCAGCACACCCGGCCCTCCGGGAGTCCGCTTCTCTCTGCTGGGCACCGAGAGGGACACCAGGCTGTGGAGGGAGGATGGGGGGGAAGGTGGGTGACAGGTGGGGGGTGTTACCGGACAAGCATCCGCTTCAGCAGCTGCTGGTCGCCCTCGGAGTAGCCGGGCCAGTCCTTCTGCACATCTTTGTACATGCAGTCCCGCAGTGTACATGTGCCATCCTTGGCACTCACATTGGCCACCTGCAAGACAGGGCCACTGTCACCTCATGAAGACTGGGAGGGGTGCTGCTGGGAAGGTTAGCTAGGGGACAGGCGGGGCACACACCTAGACATGAGGGAGGTGGGTGGCCCAGCTCCTCGTACTGACCCTCAGGGCACAAAAGGTGTTTTACAAAGGCTGGGGTCAGGCCGCCTCCTGAGAGGGGAGGGCTGCCATCCTACTCTGGGACACAATGCCAGTCCGTAGCCCCTCCTGTTCTAGGCTGTGATCCCAGATGGGGTACGCCAGGGCTAGCCAGGTGACACAGCTAGGTTAGGGCAGGGACTCTGCCCACACTGGCTGGCTGAACCTAGGAGGCAGCCAAGCCAAAGGCACCAGGAAGACAGGGTCCAGCACCATCGGCCTCTGGCCCTGGCAGAGAGCGGGGCTCAGGCACATGCTGGCCAGGCCAGTGCAGGTCCCAGGTCTGGCGGTCCAGAGGAGCACCTTAGCAGCTTCCCAAGGCCTGACTGCTGTCTGGAAGCCAGTAGAGCTGCTCACCTTCCCAGGGGCCCCAGGAGCCAGGGGAGCCTGGGGAACTGCACTGGGTGTGAGCACAGAAGAAATGCCCCATGCATCTGTCTTCCTTTTTTTGTGGTACTGGGGAATGAACCTAGGTGTGGGCTACCTCCGAGTTATACCCCAGCCCTTTCTACTTTGGAGCAGGGTCTCACTAAGTAATCACACACTGGCCTCCAATCTGCAGCCTTCCTGTCTCAGCCTTCACAGTACTGGGATTATAGGCAGGTGCCACCATGCCCAGCCCCAGTGTTTCTTTTTGTTTCGTTTTGTTAGTGGCCCTGGGGATTGAACCCAGGGGCATGTTACCACTGAGCAATACCACCAGTCCTTTTTATTTTACTTTGAAACAGGGTCTTGCTAAGTTGCTAAGTGTCTTGTCTCGTTAAGTTACTGAAGCTGGCTTCCAACCTGGGATCCTCCTGTCTCAGTGTCCCAAATACTAGGATTACAGGTGTGGCTACCACCCTGGCCTGGGGTAGCTTTACCTGCCAGCACCATGTTGCCTCTGGCTTAGCCCTCTGATCCTAAGAGGGTGCTGTGTGGCACCCTACCACAAAGGAAGTCTGAGGGTCCTGGGTAAAGCTCCTTGGACTCTCAGCTGTTGAGTGCAGGAAACTTCTATGCACAGCTGCCTGGGGGCTGAGCCCCAGCTCTCTCATACCCATGGCATCCCTAGCTGCAGCTCTGCACCCTAAAACAGAAACCTAGGCCTATCAGGCCCTGTGGGAAGGTGCACAAGAGGATGTGTCCACCACACCTCCAGCATGTCCTAGCCCAGGGGTTCCCAGAAGAGCTCTCCCAGACAGCCCTACCTCCCAGCCTCGGTGCCAGCCCACAAGGCACTCACCTGCTGGAGCAGCCCGTCCAGTGCATCCTTGTCAGCCTGAGCCAGCCCATCCTTCTGCAGCCTCAGCAGCAGCTCAGCCTTCCGGTAGGGCCTCAGGGCCAGCAGGTGCAGCACCCGGTCTCGGAAGGGCCTCTGGGACACTCCGCCCGCCCCGCTCATGCCGCTCTTCCTTATGGCGCTGGCCAGGTTGATGGGGGTGGCCCGCTTCCGGGAGGGCACGGCATCTGTGGCCCCGGGGGCTGGCTTCCGAAAGTGGACCTTTTTGCCTGCACGAGAGCCTGGGTGTTAGGGAAGAGGGACGGGGACAGGGCACTGCACCAGCCCAGACTCGAACCAAGTCAAAGCAGAGTACTGGTGACAGAGGGCACCACCTGCTGCCCACACCGGCTCGCCAGGCACCTGCAGGACCCTGGCCTCTGAAGCGCAGGTGAAGGATGCAGAAACGTACCTAGGACTTTCAAATCATGGGTGGCCTAATTTCTAGGGACTATCCCGCCACCATAGGGCAAGGGATCTACGAACCCGTGTACTGTTAAAATGGGGGCCCTGACTGCATGGGACAGAGTCTGCACTCCACAGTGCCACGCCAGCCCCACAGGCTGATTTTTTTTGTTTTTGTGGTACTGGGGATTGAACCCAGGGGCATTCTACCTCTGAGCTGCACCCAGTCTTTTTTTTTTTTTTTTTGAAATAGGGTCTCACTAAGTTGTTGAGGGCCTCACTAAGTTGCTGAGGCTGGCCGCAAACCTGTGATCCTCCTGTCTCAGCTTCCCAAGTACTGGGATTATAAGCATGTGCCACCACGCCTAGCTTGACTGTTTTTAAAAAACAACAGTGAACAAGGGTGGCAGGGCCCCTTCCAGGAGCTAGCCCAGCACGTCCCACCGGCCTGCCTGGGCCCACTGCTCACCCAGGTAGCGGCCTCCGGCTTTGATGACGATGGCACCACGGCTGCGTGTCTCCTCCTCTGCCTGTGCCATGCTCTGCCGTGCCTTCTGGTAGGAGTCGTCGGTGGCACACACAGTGACCTTGTCCTGGATGCTGCCCAGGCAGTCCAGGTGGACATCCCCATGGCTGTGAAGACACAAGGAGGAGATGTGGTCAGGGCTGGGATAGAGGCCCACTGGGCAGCGTTTTGGCAGTTCTGGGCAGGGCCTCAACAGGGCTGGGACACAGTGGGTGGGGCTGGGTACATGCTGAGCAGGTCCTGGACAGGGCTGGGGGCAGGACTGGGTGCAAGCTGGGCAGCTGACCCTGGGTGAGCTGGGCCTCCTTACCTGGAGACGTACTGTTGGACGCAGTCGAAACTACCCTGAGGGCTGTCACGGCCGATGTTGGAGAGGTAGAAGGAGAAGGTCCGCACCTCCCCAGGGCAGTCAGGCTGGGGGATGGAGATGTGCTGTGGGGAAAGGGAGCAGTCACTGAATGGACTCCAGGCAGCTGCGCTCTACCAGGGCCACGTGACCTGCAGTCACCACCACCTCACCCTTTCCAGAGCATGCCACACTCTGCTGGTGTTGGCAGGTGATGGCTGTCCCCACTTCCTGCTCTGGCACAGTGCCATGCCAGCCCCACAGGCTAATTTTTTGTTTTTGTTTTTGTGGTACTGGGGATTGAACTGAGGCCTAAGAGAGGGGCCTCAGGCTCCCAAATGGTACGGGCAAAGGGACATGTCTGGAGTGTGTGTGTGTGTGTGTGTGTGTGTGTGTGTGGTACTGGGGATTGAACCCAGGGGCATTTTACCTCTGAGCTACACTCCCAGCCCTATTTTTTATTCTTTATTTTGAAACAGGGTCTCACTAAGTTGCAGAGGGCCTCACTAAATAGCTCAGGCTGGCCGCGAACCCGGATCCTCCTGTCTCAGCCTCCCAAGTACTGGGATTACAAGCGTGCGCTACCATGCCCGGCTCGCAAAAAAAAAAAAAAAATTAATTTTAAAAATAAAACCAAAGGCTGAGACAGGAGGATTGCAGGTTCGATGACACTCTCAACAAGTAGGGAGATTCTCATCAACCTAGTGAGACCCTTTTTCAAAATAAAAATAAAATAGGGCTGGAAGTGTAGCTCAGAGTTCAATACCCAGTACCACAAAAAAGCAAACACGCCGGGCATGGTGGTGCATGCCTGTAATCCCAGTACTTGGGAGGCTGAGAGCAGAGGATCACAGGTTCACAGTCAGCCTCGGCAACCTCATGAGGCCCTCCACAACTTAGTGACACCCTGTTTCAAAATAAAAAATAAAATAGGGATGGTGGTATAGCTCAGAGGTAGAATTCCTGTGTTCAATCCCTAGTACCACAAAAATAAATAAAAAATAAAAATAAAACCAACCCGGAGCCAGGCGTGGTGGTGCACGCTTGTAATCCCAGTACTTTGGGAGGCGGAGACCGGAGGATTCGGGTTTGCGGCCAGCCTCAGCTCTCTCTCTCTGTCTCACTCCCTGTCTCTCTCTTTCTCTCTCTCTACTTGGTGAGATCTGGTTTCAAAATAAAGTATAAAAAATAGGGCTGGGGGTGTAGCTCAGAGGTAAAATGCCCCTGGGTTCAATCCCTGGTACCGCAATAAATAAATAAATAAATAAATAAATAAATAAATAATAAAACCAAGCTGGGTCTGATGGTGTACACCTGTAATCCCTGTACTTGGGAGGCTGAGACAGGAGGATCGCAGGTTCGCAGTCAGCCTCAGCTACTTAGTGAGGCCCTCTGCAACTTAGTGAGACCCTGTTTCAAAATAAAGAATAAAAAATAGGACTGGGGGTGTAGCTCAGAGGTAGAATGCACCTGGGCTCAATCCCCAGTACCAAAAAAATAAATAAAATAAAACCAGGTGGCCATGTGGGCCCAGGTGTCACCCACACACAGAAGCCCAGATGCTGACCAAGCAGGTTCTCTCTGGCCAGAGGGCATCTCAGGTAACATTCGCTTTCCTCGGTATTTTTTGTTCTCAGTGAACTCTCAGAAGAAAGTATATGCTGCTTTATAGAGCGTTCTGACATGTGCCTAGGAGCAGCTGCCTCTCCTCCTCCACATCCCCACCCCTCGTACCTACTTCCCTTGCAGGGAGTCATGTGGGGTCCCCAGGTGCTGGTCTCCCCACATGGATGCCCCTGACTCTGATGACCCCTTACCTGAGACTTTTTAGGTTGTTTTTAAGTTGTCCAAACAAGGCAACAAGCACGCCTTGTGGCTCCACCTGGTGCATAGCACTGGTCATCCCACAGAACCTGTGCCCTGCACACAGACAGTGGGTGAGGCTCCTGCGAGCCCTGCCAGCCTTCCAGGAGCCACCCCCTGGTCCTGCCATGGCATGTGGTGCCAGCACTTAGAACTGCCTTAGACATCCACTCTTACTTTTCACCTTTTTTTTTTGCAGTACCAAGGATTGAACCCAGGGGAATTCTACCTCCGAGCTACACCCCCGGCCCTATTTTTATCCTTTATTTTGAAACTGGGTCTCACAAAGTTGCGGAGGGCCTCACTAAGCAGCTGAGGCTGGCCGCGAACCCGGATCCTCCGGTCTCCGCCTCCCAAGTACTGGGATTACAAGCGTGCACCACCACGCCCGGCTTTCATCCTTTTTTTTTGTCAACTAGACTTTCAGGGGTGGGGGTTTCTTTCCCCTATGAGGCTTAAAGCTTAGGACTCCCCATATAGCTGAGGGGCCGCAGGCCGGCCCAGCTCAGTGTCAGGGGACAGAACCCAAAGAGAGCAAAGTGAGGACAGCAGGCCACTTGTTCTGGGGCACTGGGGGCCTGGCACATGTCAGAGTTGCTCCACAGAATCTGCACGCATAGGGCCTGGTTCTCGCAGCATGCACTACACAGGTGGGGAGGTGGGCTGGGTGGAGAGCTGACATCTGCCCTAGAAGGTGCTGACACCCACCCCAAAGGAGAAACATAAGAGGGGCCAAACTCGTTCTGGTTCTCCCAACATCAAATTCAACCTGCAGATGCCCTGCCCAGTGGTTGGCAGGTGGAGGGACAGAGGGAGAGCTGGCCAAGGTCCTGAGCCTAGAGCGTGCGGATCAGGTGGGTCGTGAGCATCCAGAGAGAGGCCCTTTCCTACAAAGGCCCTGAACACCATCAGGAAGAGGACGGTGTCTAAGCAGAGGCTGCATCGGCCCTAGGACATGGCAAGTAAAGCAGGACAGTCTGTGAGGGCCAGTCCCTACCAACTACGCGACTGGTCCCAGGTCACTGGTGAAGGCAGTGAGAACATCCAGGCAGTCCACAGGGATGGGAGCAGGTCAGGGCTGCGGGGGCTGGGAAGGGATGGGGCGTGACTGTAATGGGACAGGGTTTCTTTTTGGAGCTAATGAACGTGTTCTGGGACTAGACAGTGGCGATGGCTATGCATTTCTGTGAATATACTAAAAGCCACTGTGTTGGGTAATTTAAATGGGTAAATCAGCCGGGCATGGTGGTACACGCACGTAATCCCAGTACTTGGGAGGCTGAGACAGGAGGATCACAGGTTTGAGGACAGCCTCAGCAAGTAGTAAGACTCTCATCAACCTAGTGAGACCCTGTTTCAAAAATAAAAATAAGCCGGGCATGGTGACACACGCTTGTAATCCCAATACTTGGGAGGCTGAGATAGGAGGATCGCAGGTTCATGGCCACCCTCAGCAACTTAGTGAGGCCCTCCGCAACTTAGACCCTGTTTTGAAATAAAGAATAAAATGGGGCTGGGGATGCAGCTCAGAGGTAGAATGCCCCTGGGTTTCATCCCCAGTACCACAAAGAAAAAGAAAATAGGGCTGGGGGTGTAGCTTGGAGGTAGAATGCCCCTGGGCTCCATTCCCAGTACCACAAAAAAAAGTTACATCTTTCTTTTTTTTTTTCCAGGGATGGAACCCAGGGGCATTCTACTTCCGAGCTACACCCCTAGCCCTATTTTTAATTCTTTATTTTGAATTAGGTTCTCACTAAGTTGCAGAGGCCTCACTAAATAGCTGAGGCTGGCCCCGAACCCATGATCCTCCTGTCTCAGCCTCTGAAGTACTGGGATTACAAGCGTGCGCCACCACGCCCAGCTCAAAAAATTACATCTTAATAAAGCTATTTAATTTTTTATTTTTTGTACTGGAACCTGCAATCCTCCTGTCTCAGCTCCCAAGTACTGGGATTACAAGTATGTGCAGCAACTTCTGACCCCTGGGGCTCTCCTGAGGAGGGCAAATGGGGTCACAGATTCAGATGGAGCTGGGCCACTGAGGGGTGGAGGAAAGGAAGGGGTCGGGCCCAGGGGTCCCATAGCACACCACACCTACCTAGGCCTGTGAAAGAGGAATTCTCTCCATAGTCAGCAGTCTGCAAATAAGTAAAGGCACCCTCCCCCCCATGGCCTGGTCTCGCTGCCCAGTTAACTGACAGCCTTCAGGGGGAAAGAAGCTGCCCAGCCTCTCTAGACTCATCTGGTCACCAGAGCCATTCCCTCTTCACAGCCTGAAGCAGACCCACATGCAAATATGTCCTGCCGCCCCGCCTCCGACCCTCACGCCCAATGTGGCAACTTCAAATACAACGAAAAACACACAAGTGCAGTAAAGACCAGGAGGAAAGCCAGATTACTCCAAGGTGTGTATGGTGGGCCAAGAGCACAAAGTCCTGAGACCTGGGGGCAAGGGCAGCAGACACCTCCCCTCACCCCCTTCCCAAAGTTTCTGTAAGATGCTCATTTAGAAGGAAGCAGGTTTCATGCTGGGCATGGTGGCACACGCCTGTAATCCCAGCACTTGGGAGTTGAGACAGGGGCATCACAGGTTCAAGGACAGCCTCAGCAACTTAATGAGACCCTGTTTCAAAATAAGAAATAAAATAGAGGTGGGGGGTGTAGCTCAGAGGTAGAATGCCCCAGGGTTCAATCCCTAGTACCACACACACACACAAAAAAGGTTTTAGACAAGATGGGGGTGTTGGGTTGCCATGACCCTCACCCACCAAACTCTAGGCAACAGCCTGTGGTCTGGCGATCACGAACACACTGATAGGGTTTGGGCTGGGAGCTGGGGGCGGTGGGGGGGAGCAGGCTGCAGGCAGAGGGCACCAAGGGGCCAGCTGGGTTCTACCAACCTTGCTGGAAGTGGACAGAGCCCAGGAGCTGCCTGGAGCTGACTGCTGTGCCCTGGGTGAGCACAAGCCAGAGCCACACAGGTTCCCTGAGCCCAGATACGATTATGATGACGACAAAGACTTACTCCTTGGCTTCCTTGGAATCGGATTGATGGTCTCAGTGAAAGAGAATCCTACAAAACACAAAACAGGAAAATATCAATAAAAATATTAGAAATTCAGACTCTTCATATTTATCAAAGGAGCAGGGTAAAGACAGTGTTTCCACGAGAGGTGAGAGAAAATGCGCACAGGCCTAAAAATTTCAAGACAAGTCATTGCAGCGGGTTTTTTCTTTTTTGTGGTACTAGAGATGGAACCCAGGAGCATACACCCCAAGCCCTATTTTATTTTATTTATTTATTTGCAGTACTGGGGGTTGAACCCAAGGGCATTCTACCTCCGAGCTACACCCCCAGCCCTATTTTTATTCTTTATTTTGAAATAGGGTCTCACTAAGTTGTGGACGGCCTCACTAAGTAGCTGAGGCTGGCCGCGAACCCGCGATCCTCCTGTCTCAGCCTCCCAAGTACTGGAATTACAAACATACGCCACCACGCCCAGCTCTTATTTTTTATTTTGAAACAGGGTCTCACTAAGTTGCAAAGGGCCTCACTAACTTGCTGAGGCTGGCTGCAAACCTGTGATTCTCCTGTCTCAGCCTCCCAAGTTCTGGGATTATCAATGTGTGCCACCATGCCGGGCTTGTGGGGGGGATTGGAGGATCTGTACAAGTTCCTCCCCATGGCTAAAACAGGATGAAAAAGCAGAGCCTCAAGGTGCAGGCAGCCCTGGGACAAGGCTGGCAGAAGGCCGGGGTCCAGACCAGAAGTGGGCTCCCTGGCTGGCAGTGACTCCTACAGCTGAGGGGAAGGGTGGACTGGGCTCGGAGTGCCTGGGGCCCTGGCCCTGCTATGGGGTGACCCAGACCACATAAACGTCTTAGGCCCCACACAGGCGAAGATGGTCCTGCCATTTTCACAGCCCCACTGGGTCCTCAGAAACCCTCAGCCAGCTCAGTCCTGCCTCATATGCGCCCCCTACAGATGGGACCAGGAGTGGAAAGCTGGCAGGAGGCAGGGTGGCCTCAGCTAGCTGGTCAGGTCCCACACCTGTTCAGCCTCCATGACTTCCAAGCACTGTCACTACGTTTGGGACAGCAGTGTATCCAAAGAAACAACATACTGAAAAGCTTGAACTAGACACAGTGAGCAGGTCAGCAAGTGTCTGGGCATGGGGTAGGGCAGGAAGGGGCTGCAGAGGCTAGCCCACCTGTGGCGTTGTGCATTAGGGATACTGAGGACACCCATCCCTCTGGCCCACAGCAGGGCTTTGCCAACTCAGGGGCTTTGGAGCAAGTGCTGCGGAGCTGCTCCCCAGACTTGCCTAACTGTTCTCAGTGCATGAGCAAGGCGAAATGGGTCACTTCCACTGGAAGCTGCTGGCTGTGGGGACCTGTTCCAGGCTGCCCAGCCCTGCAAGGATGGCCTCAACACGGCAGAGCAGACGTGGCATCCTGTCCTGGCCTGGGTGCCCTCAGCTCCAGGCCACTGAACACAAACTCCACAGCTACCTCAGGTAGCCCTGCTGCATCGAAACTCAAGACAGGGAGGAAAGAGAGGGTGGGTGGTAACCGCTGTGTGCTGGCCCCAGCCCCTTTTCTGAGACAGGGATGAGTCAGGGGGAACTCTTGCATGATCCAGACTCCTGATCCTCCCAAGGGCAAAGCAACAGGAAGCAGCTTATGAAACCCCTCTCCAGGGCCAGCACCAGGTTATGGAAGTGCAGCCAAGGATGGAGTTATGCCAGGCACTGGTCAGTCTGCACCTGCTGGGCGAGGCCGGGCTACTCCACACCCAGCCTTGGGCTGACCTGCCAGGCACCACCCTCACCCAGCTCAGAGGGAACAGGTTAGAGAGCTCCAGTTGAAAGGGCCTAAGGCCCACGGGGCGAGCTGAAGGTGCTAGGACGGGCACCTCAAAGCGGATGTGCACTGGGTGGGAGGTGGAAACCTCACCAAGGTTAGGTCCTTATCTGTTGATGCTAGATCTTATCACTGGAAAGGTCAAGGGTGGAATGAAAAGATGCAGGACTGTTTTTAAAATGCTCCAAAAAAGCCGGGCATAGTGGCGCATGCTTGTAATCCCAGTACTTGGGAGGCTGAGACAAGAGGATCGCAGGCTCATCGCCAGCCTCAGCTACTTAGTGAGGCCCTTCACAACTTAGTGAGACCCTGTTTCAAAAACAAAGAATTGAGCTGGGCGTGGTGACGCATGCATGTAATCCCAGTTCTTGGGAGGCTGAGACAAGAGGATCACAGGTTCGTGGACAGCTACTTAGTGAGACCCTATTCAACTTAGTGAGACCCTGTTTCAAAATAAACAAAAAATAGGGATGGGGGTGTAGCTCAGAGGTAAAATACCCCAGGGTTCCATCCCAGTACTAAAAAAAAAAAACCACAAAGAATTAAAAATAGGGCTGGGAGTATAGCTTGGACATAGAATGCCCTTGGGTTCAATCCCCAGTACCCCCCCAAAAAAAGCTCCAACAAGTCAGGTGTGGTGGTGGACACCTGCAATCCCAGTACTTGGGAGACTGAGACAGGAGGATCGCAGGTTGGAGGCCAGTCTCAGCAATTCAGCAAGACCCTCAGCAATCTAGTGAAACCCTGTTTCAAAAGGAAAACTAAAAAGGGCTGGGCTGTAGCTCAAAGGTAGACCATCCCTGGGTTCAATCCCTACCACAGAAAAAGAAAAGAAAAGCTCCAACAGAATCTGGTGAGTGGAGCTTGGGAAGAGAGGAGATGTGTGAGCAGAGGGGGCTGATCTAGACAGCCCAGGTCACCTGCTATCACCCTGGACACAGTGGAACCTAGAGGGACCTGCTCTAGAGGGTGAACTCTGCCTGGACAGTGCATTCTCCCTGCTGTCCTCTGTGTCTACACACCCCACCCCCATGGTGGGGGACTGGGAAGGAAGACATCTGTACCTCCTCTCTGGCACTGACCGCACAGCTGGTCGGCTTCCCGGAGATTTGGGACGGGAGAGGAGGTTAGCCCTGGGCAGGGCCTGGCCAGCCCCCTCCTGGAACAGCCCCCTTCCCGTAAAGCAAAGTGATTGGGAAACGCCTTTCAGGAACACCCCCCCCCCGCCTTCCTGGCGGGACTGAGCTGACGCCAGGGCGGTCTAGACATGGACCGTGAGCCACAAGCCGGGGGTGGCTGGTTCAGAGGAACCTGGACACGCACTTTGGGGTATGTGCCTTCCATGCCAGGGAAGCTGGGGATCAGTCACCAGACCAGGTCCCATCAGAGTGAGGGTACCCCAGCAGCCCTTCCCTCAGCTGGGAGGATAGTGCCCACTGTGAACAGGCAGATGGCTCCCCAGCAAAGGGACTCCAAGCTGCCTGCCTCAAGCCAGGGGGTCCACACAGCACCGGCACAGCAGAGTGCAATCTAAACTCACGGAGGTGTGTTTATAAGAAAGTCTCTTTTTTTTTTAATTTATTGCGGTACTGGGGATGGAACCCAGGGGCATTCTACCTCCGGGCTACACCCCCAGCCCTATTTTTTTATTCTTTATTTTGAAACAGGGTCATACTAAGTTGCGGAAGGCCTCACTAAGTAGCTGAGGCTGGCCACGAACCCGTGATCCTCCTGTCTCAGCCTCCCAAGTACTGGGATTACAAGCGTGCACCACCACACCTGGCTATAAGAGAGTCTTAAGAAACTCCATAGGTTAGAAAAACAGATGCCCTGCCACCCTCCCCGGGCTCTGCGTGCCTTTTCATGGGTCAGCAGATATACACAGCTGAGTGTTAGGGGCCACCCACCTTCCTGCCCAGAGCCCAAGCCTCCCCTCACCCAGCCACCAGCAATCCCCACCCCTTTTTTGTCCCAGTGATTCGTCTTTTCCAAAAAGTGTAAATGGGCTCACACAGTGTCCTATGGCTGTTGTAACAAATGCCCCCAAGCTTAGTGGCTTAAAACCACAGGAGTTTGCCCCCTCAGGTCTGGCGTTGGTACTCTGACTGCAGCCAAGGTGCTGGCAGGTCCTCTTCTGGGGCTAGAGGGCATTCCTCCAGCCTCCCCACCTGCCACAGGTGTCCCGATTGTGCCCTCTACAGCCTCTGCGGTCACATGGTCACCAGCTACTGTCTTCTCTCTACCCTGGGTCAAACCTCCCTCCCTCCCTCTCACAGGACACTGGGCAGACAGGCCCATCCAGATCACCCCACTGCTATAAGCATCCACGGACAGGTTTCTGGTTGACATGGGTTTTCCTCTCACTCAGGACCTGCCCAGGAACGAGACTTGCTGGGTCACAGGGGTGACATACATTCAGCTTCATGAAACCACACAGCTGACTCCCAAAGCAGCAGTACGTTTGCATCCCCACCAGCAATGAACACAAGCTCCAGCGGCTCCACATCTGCGCTGGCATTTCAGTGTCTGTTTTACTTTGGGGTTTTCCAACTGTTCTGGGGAAGGTGTGCTAAATGGACTGTGGTTTGAATTTGCATCTTCCTGATGGCATCACATTGAGCATTCTTTTTTTTTTTTTTTGCGGTACCGGGGATTGAACGCAGGGGCATTCTACTTCCGCGCTACACCCCCGGCCCTATTTTCTGTACTTTACTTTGAAACCGGGTCTCACGAGATTGCGGAGGGCCCCACTAAGTAGAGAGAGAGAGAGAGAGAGAGAGAGAGGGCTGAGGCTGGCCTCGAACCCGGATCCTCCGGTCTCTGCCTCCCAAAGTACTGGGATTACAAGCGTGCGCCACCATGCCCGGCTTGAGCATCCTTTCTTGAGCTGAGCATTTTTTTGTTTTTGGTAATGGAGATTGAACCCAGGGGCACCTACCTCTAAGCTACACCCCTAGCCCTTTTTCAATTTTTTTTTTTTTTTTTGGTACTGGGGATGGAATTCAGGGGCATTCTACCTCTGAGCTACACACCCAGCCCTATTTTATTTTATTTTTTGTGGTACTGGGATTGAACACAGGGGTATTCTACCTCCAAGCTACACCCCCAGCCCTATTTTTTTATTCTTTATTTTGAAACAGGTCTCACTAAGTTGCGGAGGGCCTCACTAAGTAGCTGAGGCTGGCTGTGAACCCAGATCCTCTGGTCTCAGCCTCCCCAGTACTGGGATTACAAACATGTGCCACACCTGGCTTTATTTTTATTTTGAAACAGGGTCTTGCGGGCTGGGCATGGTGGCGCACACTTGTAATCCCAGCACTTGGGAGGCGGAGACCGGAGGATCTGGGTTCTCGGCCAGTCTAAGCAACTTAGTGAGGCCCTCCACAACTTCGTGAGACCCGGTTTCAAAATAAAGGATAAAAAATAGGGCCGGGGGTGTAGCTCAGAGGTAGAACGCCCCTGGGTTTAATCCCTGGTACCGCAAAAAAAAAAAAAAAAAAAAACAGGGTCTTGCTAGGTTGATGACAGTCTCACTACTTGCTGAGGCTATCCTCGAACCTGTGATCCTCCTGTCTCAGCCTCCCAAGTACTGGGATTACAGGTGTGTACCACCAGGCCCTGCTTAACTGAGCATTCTTATATCTTCAGCCCCCCTTTTTTGTGGTACTGGGAAATGAACCCAGGGATGCTCTACTATTGAGCCATACCCTTTTCATTTTATTTTGAGACAGGGTCTTGCTAAGTTGCCCAGGCTAGACTTGAACTTGCAATCCTCCTGCCTCAGCTTCCTGAGCAGCTGGGATGCCAAAGCATCTGAAGTGACCACGAGTTGTCCCGCCTCCATGGGACAGTCAGGAATTAACACTGAGTCCTGCCTCCTGCGCTTCCGAGCCCACATGGAGTCATCTGGAGGTGCAGAGGTGGCCCCACCTTCTCACCAACTGCACCTACTGGTGGGGCTGTGGGCAGGGCTCACTGGCTACCTGTCTCAGGCTACTTGCCTCAGCAGCCTTGATTTAGTGCTCAGACCTTCCAGCTAAAGTGGCCTCCCCCGACACACTCTTCAGGTTGTCTGACTGAATTCCCCTCTGCAGACCCAGTGACCCAGGACTCCCAGCTGCCTTGGGGTACAGTGGCCTCTCCCTCCCACCCCCCACTGACCATGAGCACCCCCACAGGAACCCCCCTCCCACTGAACTGCATCCCAGGAGTGAGGACCCACCTACCCAGAGATGACATTCTGGCAGGGCCCATGTGGCCGACATAAAGTCCAGCAGCTAGGGAAGTGGAGGGTGAACCTGGCCCACACTCATGCCCATCCTGGCTACTGGGAGGACCTGGCCTTCATCCATCCCAGGGTACAGCATCTGTCTGCTTCCTCAATGGGCTCCCGACACAAACAACCCCAGGCTGCTGGCAGATGCACCAAACTGCCTCCCAAGGGGCCATGCCTGGGGTCCAGGAGGAGCTTTCCTGGGAAGCCCAGCAGGGACTGAGGCTGCCCAGCCCCACTGGGCCCACTGCCTGGTCCTCATAGCCCAGCCCGTCCACAATGGAGACAGCCTGTGTTTGGAGTGGGGGTGTGGTTTCAAGGAGGCATCAAAGTCTGGGAGAGGAGACCCCTGGGGTTTGGGGACAACCTGGATAGAAACTTTGTGACGTGGCAACGGCCTCACTGATGCCCTACAGAGGGCATTCGACTGCCCAGCAACAGGAAAGTGATGGCCGAGATGCCGACCGAAGTGCACTGTATGGTACAGGCCCGAAGGAAGACCTAGCTGCATTCAGTCCTACTCAAGCGCCCACATGCCCCTGAAGCCTAGTCTCTGGATCTTCCACAGACAAGGCCATGTGTGCTGGGAGCCAGAATCCAGTTGATGAGGAAATGGAAGCCAGAGCCTGTTCATAGCTGCCCACTCAGTAACCATGCAGCAGACTCAGACCCAGGCCCCTGACAGCACTGGTCACCTCTCCGTGTAATCAACCTGCCTAAAGGGAAGCCTTGCCTGGTGGTGGGAGGGAGCAGGAATCGGAACCTGTGAGCTGCCTTCCAGCATCAGCTGATCTGGGT
Source organism: Glis glis (assembly GCA_004027185.1). NCBI lineage: Eukaryota > Metazoa > Chordata > Mammalia > Rodentia > Gliridae > Glis > Glis glis. The sequence continues at coordinate 44,483 of PVJS01009838.1, forward strand.
TCCAGGTGACAAGATAAGCATCAGGTACTTGCCTGACACAGGGCAGAAACCAGGAGGCAGCTGGAGCCCTGCCACAGTGCTCGAGAGGGTGACCCTCCAGGGACCCCGCAACTCCAGGCCTCGGAGAATATGCCTGGTCGATCCCATGTGGGCCACTGCCCCCAGCTGCTCTGTCTCATCTGGTCAAACTGGGCTCCTTCTCCAGGGCTCACTCTGCTCGGACCTCAAAGGCCCCAGTTCCTGGCCCCATCCAGCCAGCTGCAGCAGTGTCTCCAGCCTCCTCCAGGGGTCTCCTGCCCAAGCACCTGTCACTGCACATGGGGAGGCTCTGGCTGCGGCCCCCAGGACCAGAGGCTTGGCCTTGTGGTCCCAGGGAACACACCAGGTCCTGCACAATACTCATACAGAGCACTGTGCGATCTCCTAGGACACCACCTGGAACACTCCTCCAGGCCACCAGACTAACTCCTCCTGATGGAGTCACTCACAGCCCTGCCCTGTGGAGGCCATGCTGAGTCCACGCGCCCCCTGAGGTGAAGCTGGAGGAGGCGGTCCATCCTGCCCTGGGACTCACTGAGTGCCACGCCACGACTGCTTGGGTTACTCCCTGAAGTGTGAATACCCCTGCATCCCTCTTCCTCCTCTGTGGGAGTGTGCATGTGTGTGGCATGTGTGGCTTCTGTTTCTCCATGGGCTCTGACTACTACAGACAGGCATAAGCACTGCCTTTGGCAGTGGTCAGGAACACATCACCATCTGCAAACTTTTTTTTTTTTTGCAGTACGGGGGATTGAACCCAGAGGCATGCTACCTGGGAGCTATTCCCCCAGTCCTATTTTTTATTCTTCATTTTGAAACAGTGTCTCACTAAGTTGCAGAGGGCCTCACCAAGTAGCTGAGGCTGGTGGGGAACCCAGATCCTCCTGTCTCAGCCTCCCAAGTACTGGAATTACAAGCGTGCGCTATCACGCCCAGCTACCATCTGTAAACTCTTGACTGCTGGGGGCCCCAGGCTGGACCGGGACACCCATTCCTGACTCGGCCCACCTTCCTGGCCCACCCTGAGGGTTCTGGCACTATGAGGGGTTCAAGGCCCCACCCAGCTGCCATGGCCATGGTCCTGGCTCCCCTATCTTCCTGAGGAGCCCTACTCACCATGAGGATGGTGACTGAGAGCCCTCTGCAGGGACAGCTCTGAGTCCCTGAATGTGGGGGGGGGTCTACCTTTACTCCCTGCTAATTAAAGTTCAGCATTTCCTCGTGTTACAAATGTCGGCAGCAATAACTGTAAGGGCCTGTGGTTCGGGTGTGCTTTCAGCACATTGAGCGAGTGGGTGGACATCTGGAAACACGATTTGGCACTCCACCAAGTAGGACAGTCAGATCTGCTGCTGCTTCTCATCATTAGCACACTAGAGCAACGAATCTGCCACTAGGTCACAAGTTGCTTTTTTTTGGAGGGGGGATATGGGGATTGAAACCAGGGGCTCTACCACTGAGCTACACCCCCAGCCCTTTCTATTTTGAGACAGGATCTTGACAAGTTGCCCAGGCTGGCCTCGAACCTGAGATCCTCCTGTCTCAGCCTCCTGAGTTGCTGGGATCACAGGCATGGGCCACTGCACCTGGCTTCACATACTGTGTTTTTTAATTTTTTTTTTCCAGAACCGGGGATTGAATGCGGGGGCGTTCTACCTCCGCACTACGCCCCCGGCCCTATTTTTTATACTTTATTTTGAAACCGGGTCTCACGAAGTTGCGGAGGGCCTCAGTAAGGATAGAGAGAGGGAGACAGAGAGACAGAGACAGAGAGAGAGCTGAGGCTGGCCGCGAACCTGGATCCTCCGGTCTCCGCCTCCCAAAGTACTGGGATTACAAGCGTGCGCCACCATGCCCGGCACATACTGTGTTTTAATGCTTTGATAACGCCCCTGACAGGCAAGTGCATCCTCTCAATTCTGCAGGTGTCCCTAGACCCTTCAACTACTAAGGAAAGGAAGTGATAACCAAAAGGAGGTGATAACCAAAGCAGGTGAAGGGCAGCTCAGAGCAGAAAGCAGGGCTCCAAGCTCTGTGGCTCTCTCAGCCAGCACCCCTGAGTAAACCAGAACTCAGACTCCTCTGAGCCTCGGCTTCCTCTTCTGGAAAATGGGGCGTGAAAGCCCATCAGCCAGGTTAGAAGAACACCAGGAAAGGCTGGGACAAGTACACTTCCCTGATCAGGACTCCTCCCCCAAAACCTGCCACCTGCCACTCCTGCTGCTGCTGTGCAGTGTGGTTCCTGCTGCCAGTGACAGCCCTCTGCCTTTTCCTCAGGCCAGAGGAGGAGCAGGCGTGCACTGCTTCCACAAGCCTGGGCGCTCAGCAGAGAAAACAGAAAGGAAAAGGTGGGTGCAGGGAGTGAGGAGCTGCTCAGACATCGGTGTCACAGTGCTGCCTGCCAGGCCGGCCGGTGCTTGGCCCAGCTCCCCGGAGACGCTGGTGCCACAGTTCTGAGTACTCTCAGGCATGGGCAGCACAAGGGAGCCTTTGTCCCCTCAGAGGTTGAGACTGCTCGCTACTGTGGCCAGAGTGGGGAGGGCAGGCCACTTTACCCTGGAAATCGGACCAGGACCAGGGAGAAACCCCATGCGGGAGGGCAGCAGGACAGGGGTAATTCCCAGAGGGGACAGAGGGAGCCTACAGGCCCGGCAGCCACAGCCCAACCCCCTGGTCCTCTTCACAGCCCTTCCTGCTCTCCTCTCAGCACAGGTACGCCCCAGAGGCAGTCCCAGACTCCCAGGAGGTGACCCACCCTGCCTGACACAGTAAAACAAGCTCCCAGCTTTGTACCTGGGGTGGGCAGTCAGAAACAAAGGTCGGCAGCAGAAATACATCAGGGGGCGGGTCCTAGCGCCCCATCCTTCTCCTGCACATGGCCTCACCCTGCTCCCTGCTGTCTGCCAGGAAGGGCCACAAGGGAAGTTCCTGACTCCCACTCTGCTGGCCCGTACCAGGCTTATGCACCTCACCCTCCGCACTTCCCTGGTCCCCAGGCGCTCCTGAGCACCCAACCCAGGCCCCCAGGAGGCGCAGTCTCAGAGGGCGCACAGGACCGGAGAGAGGGATGGGCAGGTCAGCAGGGGTGTCGGGGATGGTCTTGGCCCACAGCTGCCAGGCGCAGAGGAGCTCAGAACCACAGAACATACCGGGGGGATGGGCCCCCCCACCATTCCCTGCTCACTCTCAGTTACATCAGAGGGAGTGCGGTATTGCAGTCTGGTCCCCAGGGCCTGAGTTGCCCTCCCTCCAAAGACAAGGGTCTCTGGGGCCCTACTGGACACAGGGGCATGCAAGAGGGCACCAGCTGCCACCATGCTGGTGGAGGAGAGTCAGGCTATGGAGACTGGGTGGCAGATGGGGTGACTAGAGGTAGCAGCTACCCCACCGGGGGAAGAATGGTCTCCAGCCCTGGGCTCGGCCAGCAGAGCTGGCCCCTCCAAATGAATGGCCACCCCAAGAGTCTGACGGGGCAGGAGGGGGTGTAAGGCAGGATGTCCCAGCATTCCTCAGTTTCCCCGAAAAACCCAGCATAGGCTGTTGGGAAGGTGTGGGCACTGCACGAACCTCAGCTACAGGCCTGTGTCAGGTTTTCCTCCTGACGTGGGGCAGTAGGGCTGGGAAGTAAGTCCCATCACACATGCTGGAGGGGCCTATCCCCAGGGCCTGCTGCCTGCTCCTGCCACAGGTGTCTGGATGTTCTGGGGAGAATAGGGAGGTGGGGAGGGGTCGCACCAGAGCCACCACGCACCTGTCTGGCTTTCACTTACTTTCCACCCAATCCTGGCGGCATCTACGCAGGTGGAACCACTCCCTCCTTACACAGGGAAAACTGAGACCCAGGCGGGGCCATGCCTGTGCCCTGCACAGGCGCCCTTCAGCACTTCTGAGCTCAACATGAGGATGCAATGCAGGGGTGGGGCCAGGGGGTGTCAGTGAGGGAGTTGCACAAGCTACACACCTCAGCCAGAAAACTGCAAGCAGGAAGAGGAGGGGTCCAGGGCAGGGGCGCCCTCCTGGAGAGGCACCCCAGGAAAGCGGACCTGAGGAGAGTCAGGCCTCCTGCCAGGCCTGGAGCGCTTCCTCTGCTTCCTGTGGGTGACAGCCTACTGGGCATGAGAATAAATAAAACCAGGTCAAGTGCAGGAAGTGACTTTTTTTCTCATTTCTAGGAAGGTATAGTTTGGCAAGAGCTATGGACAGGCCGTTGGGCTGGGTGTGGCAAGGAGGGGGACCAGCGCCCACGGCTACCTGGTGAGGCCCAGGCTGCTGCTGTCTGCATAGGATCTATAACCAGAGGAGGCACCAAGGGCCAGGCGGGCAACACAGCAGTCTCTCCCTGTGGCCTGAGACACCAAGCGCTCCTAGTGAGCACACGTCCCTTAATAGCATAAAAAACTCAGCAAGAAAAATCAAACCAGGCGCAATGGCGCACACCTGTGATCCAGCTTCTCAGAGGCTGAAATGCACACCAGGAGCCCAAGCCCAGGGCTTTCTCGTTGGTCTGTCTGACTCGCCAAGGGAATCAAGAGGTGGATGTCGGGGATGTAGCTCAGTAGTAGAGCACCTGCCTACCATGCATGAGGCCCTAGGTTCAATCCTCGGCACAACCAAAAAGAAAAAGAAAAATTTATAATTTGTTAGAAGCTGGGAGTCATAGTTTATGCCTGTAATCCCAGTACTTGGGAGGCTGAGATAGGAGGATCGCAGGTTCAAGCACAGCCTCAGCAACTAGTGAGACTCTCATCAACCTAGTGCCTGTTTCAAAATGAAATTTAAAAAAATAGGGCTGGGGGTGTAGCTCAGAGGTAGAATGCTCCTGGGTTCAATCCCCAGACACACACACACACACACACACAAAGGGGGGGGGGGG
>PVJS01009839.1:0-15072 GCA_004027185.1 Glis glis
AGATAGATAGATAGATAGATAGATAGATAGATAGATAGATAGATAGATAGATATAGATAGATAGAGAGCTGAGGCTGGCCGCGAACCCGGATCCTCCAGTCTCTGCCTCCCAAAGTACTGGGATTACAAGCGTGCGCCACCACGCCCGGCTCTAGCAACATTTTTTTCTTACTTTCCTTTGCTCCCTCGATGACCGCTCCTTGAAGCCTGTAAAGAACCTCCAGGTCACTTCTGCCGACGCTGTCCTGAAGGGCCTTCCAGCTTCCCAGTGCTGCCTGTCCCAAACTTAATGACACAAGTCGCTTAGGTTCCTGTGATGGTAAAACCTCAGTTTTGTTTTGGTTACTATTACTGCGCAACAAATTACCTGTAACTTAGCAGCTTAAAATTACCATTTTATTTTGCTTCTGATCTTGGAAATCAGGGATATGTGAATGATTTTACTGGAAAGTTCTAGCCCAGGCTCCTTCATGCAGTTGCATTCAGATGGAGCCCAGAGCTGGAACAATTGTGGGACAAGCTGAAGAAGCTCGGGACTGGCTGGACAGCTCCCTCTCTTCCCTCCCTGATGGCCAGATGGCCTTCCTCACAGCACAGAAGCCCCCAGTCGGTCGGTAGCTGAAGGCTTCAGGAGAGGCTGTTCCAGTAGCAAGGCGGTGCCTGCAACCCTTTTAGGATTTCTCCTGGGGAGTCACAGGGCATCGCTTCTGTCACACACAGTGGTCAAAACAGTCAAGAAAGCCAGCTCAGTTTCAAAGGGAGAGGACATAATCCCCAGCTCTTGAGAATAGGAGTGTCATAAACAATGTCAGACATGTTTTAAAAATGCCACAAAAAGTAAATACAATCGTTCATGCAAGAAATTATGTGTACGAAAGTATTATGTAGGATGGAAACTGGGCCACAGGAATGAGACGTCTGTGGTCACTAAAGCTGCAGACTTGGGTGACTGATTGGCTCTTCGTGGTAAGAGAAGGATCCTGGATGAATTGCAGGTATCTGGTTTGGGCAACAGTCTTCCCTATAGAGATAGGGAAGGAGGCACTGAGCTGAGTAGGTCTGTAGTGAGGAGGGGAGGTGTGGAATGGGGTGACAGTTATAAATATACTTTCAAACAAGCCCAATTTAAGAGGTCAGGAACATCTCTAGATGGAGGTATCTAGGAAATAATTTGATAGACTATAAACCTCTCTGGATAGGGGCTTCATTTGCATATGAGTCATCTTTGACTTCCTAGTGCCTGGGGGAAAGGGCTCAATGACTTCATTAATATATACATATAGTGATATTGTGTGTATATATTGTCAATATATTATATAGTATTAGTATATGTGTATATTATTGATAATACATATAGTAATAGTATGCATAAATTATTAATATATATTAACATATATGTAGTATTCAGGTGTGGGCTAAAACAGAGGTGTGGGAGCACTTGCATAGGTGTAGTAATTTGTGCCATGGGCCTGGATAAGATTACTCTGCGAGGTTACAGAAGAGATGGCATCTTAGATTGAGCTCCTCAGGTTGAATCTGGACAGCCAAAGCATGGTAATATTTCTAAAAACTAAATATTTTATATTGTCTTTAAAAATTAGGAAATCTGACCACCATACTGGTCCTGCAATCCCACCTAGCCATGCTGAACAGAGCAGCCACAGCGCCATTGGATAGGTGAGCGACTACCCCAGGTGTGTGCCCCAGGAGTGCGAAATGCCTGGCCTACCTCATAAAGTCCAGGACCCCTGCTTTCTACCAAGAAAAGCAGAGGACCAAGGACTGATGACTCTGAAGCAGCAGCATTTAAAGAACAGGAGAAGATAGCAAAGAGGACTGAAAAGAAAAGGCCAGAGAATTCATCAAGAGTGTATATAAGATATAATTGCTAATTAATTTGTCAATAGAACTAGCATTTAACTTTTTTTTCTAAATGAGGCATTGGCTAAGAAGAGAGCTAGGTAATTCATATTTAGAAATTTTAAAACTACTTTTTCTCCCCTCAAAATCAAGTGATTTAATATTACCCTATAATAATGAGCATGATAACAATAACAAATACAGTGTATAACTGGCATCAACATAATTTATGCCTAGGTAGTTTGACTTTTTTCTTTTTTTTTTTGGTACTATGAATTGAACCCAGAGGCATTCTACCTCTGAGCCAACCCTGCTTTTTTTTTTTTTATTTTGAAACAGGATCTTGCTAAGTTGCTGAGAGTCTTGCTAAATTCCTGAGACTGGCCTGAAACCTGCCATCCTCCGTGTCAGCCTCCCAAGTACTAGGATTATAAGTGTGCGCCACCACTCCTAGCTGGTAGTCTGATTTTTTAAGCATACTATCTTAAGTGCCATGTAATATTGCCTTAAACATTTGCTGTAAGAGTCCTGAATTGCTTTTTGATTTGAAAGGAAGAACGGAGAGTAGAAGGGGAAGAGAGATAGGAAGATGAAAATGGGGCTGCATGGGAGGGGACTCAAGGTGGGGCTGTGCTGAAAATTTGATGACATGTAAGGCTAGGAAAGTGGTGCTACTAGGTGAGTGAGCTACATTTTGGTAACAAGACTATATAAATTGTTTTGAGCACAACTGTTTTTACTGTTTGTGGAAAAAAAGAGGACCAAAAGGAAGTATTTTAGGTACTGACCCTTGTTCAGTGCCAGTTTATAACTAGTTTTGTGGCATGCTTTGTATCCTAAGATGCTGGTTTCTGGAAGCAGCTAATAAACTAAATCAAACTGAAAGGAAGCAAGGCAGATCGAGGTCTTAGAGGAAGAGGCTTTCTGGACTAGGTTGGAATTTGCTTTTTATATCCTAATCAAGAGGGTCTAACTGGATTATCGAGTGGTTTAGAAACCAGTGAAGGTTTAAACAGAAAAGTTTAATTCACATTTATAATGAGTCAGAAGGTGTTATTTTTACTTAATCAATTCCAAAGTATTATTCTTAATAAACGTCAAGAATTTATGGATCTGAAAGTTCCACTTTAAGTATAACAGAAAGTTTGGCTTAAAATAGGAGGCACCACATAATACTTCTTTATGTTCAGTGCCTTTTTATTCTAAAATTAACCTTCCTTGGTTTCTAGGGGAAATGACTTTTAAGTTAAACTCTCAAATATTTGCTTCATTTTATATTTTTCAAAAAATATTCTAGTCTTTACCTCTCTGGATTTATGAATGTGGGAATGAGAAAAAATGTTCCTTTCATTCTCCTTGCAGTGGTGAGGGGGGAAAAGTGCAGACTTAAACTTGGATGTAGCTCCTAAATATAATTGTCTCCAGCCTACAGTGTCCTATGATGGTTACTTGTTCTGTAGTTCTTAAACCCAGAAGAATTGCAGCTTTTTCTAATTGGTGTATAATGAAGATAAATGATATGACAGAAGTTTCTTTCCCTTGTGGTTCCATCCATCCTCCTGAAAAACTGCTGACAATAGGACAGAAATTACTATTTAAAATTGGAATCTTCATCACTTCTCTGTAGGGAACACTGTATGGAGTCGCACAGAGTCTGAGAGGCTGCCCCTGGAGCTCGAACCTTGGTTATCCCTCCTACTAGCTGTGCAATATTGGGCAAGTTACCTAACCTCTCTTTGCTTCAGATTCTTTATCAGAATGGAGATATTTTAGTATCCATTTCATAGTGTTATTATGAGTAATAAATGAGTTAATATTTGTAGAGTACCTAGAACATTATTTGGAACATAACAAGTACAAAATTTTTAAAAAGTAAATATACAGACAACATGGTGTAGTGTTTGAGAGTGCAGGTTCTAATCCCAGCTCCACTAGTTGTTAGATGCATGCACGTGGTCAGATTCCTTACCCTCCTTAAGCGTCAGTTTCCTACTTTGTAAGATAGAATAATTGCTCAAAGCAGTACCTGCTTCCCAGAGCGTCTATGAGGATTAAGTGGGGCGGTCTATGGCAAACACCAGCACAGTGCCTGCTCCCTAGTGCCATGATTGCAGCTGTGTGTTTTAATTTCTGTGAGCTTTCTCTCCCTGTTTGTGGAGGCTTATCTTTCTTATCTTGGCATTTCTAGGTCATTTCTGTACATCTAGAGACCCAAATAAGGATCCCTTGAAATGGACAGAGTAGGGTGAGGGTAAGGACTTAAGGCAAATTACTTTCATCAGGCCTCATAGGGTGGCTTTGTGTTAGGGAATCTGCCACTCTCTGCAGGCTGGCCCAAAGCCTTGTGGGCCCAGAAGCCACACTCGTCAGCATTTTCAGAGCACACTGGTCCTCCAGAGCCGGACTCACACCCACAAAGCTCATGCAACGCAACATCAGAATGCCAGTGTTTCCAGTTACAAGGAGAAGTGAAACTGCTGGGGGTGAGCAGCTCATGTGCCCACCCAGCCCATTTGGTGCCTGCAGGCCAGCCACATGTGAGCAAATCTCTAACCAGTCTGTTTATTGGTTTATAAGGAGAGACAGCTGCAGAGTTGTCCTCAAGTCCCTCAGGTTTCAAGCAAGTTCTCCCTGAAGGCATGCTAGAGGAGACCCCAGCTTCTAATCAGAAGATCAGATTGTTCCAGGACTGGCAGGTGTAATGGAATTAGAAGGACAGGTACACAGTAAGAAGGGACGTATCCCCAGCCTACAGCACCCTGCCCCAGTCTTTGAATGGCTACTGCTTATCCAAGCTTCCTGCTCAGAACTATGTATAGCTGTTCAACGCAGTTTCTATAAGTTATACTATTGCTATGTCTAAGGGTTTGAGACTGGCTATTCATGGAACACATCTGGCCTTCAAAAGCTTTTTGTTCATGTCACAGCATGTAGAGGCTAAAATTTAAAAACCAGGAGTATTTACATAACAACCCAGATATAGAGCCTTTCCTGAAAAATCCATAGATGTAGCTCCTTCCCACATAGGGTTAATCATCTGGAGCTGAGTTGAGACATCTATAAATGAGGCTGGGGTTCTCGTTCACTGTGGTCCCCACCGGGTCTAAGACATGGGTCTACACTGCCTCTTGGTAGAGTATGTGCCTCCAGGCATTCGAGTTTATATCTTTCTCACAATTGAAGTTGCCTTCATTTATCTATGCTTTGACTGCTCTATTTTTATTTCAAAGCTTAATTCTCAGATGGCAGCCTTGTTTTCTCATTTTCAGATTCTCTTCACTGTTACCCCCGAGTAGGGAAAACACGTTCGCGTCTGTGAGTCCTGGAGGGTTACAGGAACATGAAGGTTGAAGTGTGGAAGTCATGGCTTCAGGGAAGCCGGCTGCCCTTAATCTTTCCTCAGGAAATACGTGATGCTGATGGGCACTCTTTTCTATTTCTAGCTCAAGAGCCTTTTCTTCCTCCTCGGTAAAGAATATTAAGCAATCTAATTTTTCAGACTTTTTAAGGCTGTAGTTATAACCTGCACTGAGAGGACATAATGAGAACATTTGTATTTACAAAAGAAATAAATGTGGATGCATTGTTTACAAATGTATTTGCCATATGGTTTCTTTCAGGAACAAGAGCCTATTTTTAACTTTAGTGTTATAAATTATTAATCATCTGATACAGCAAGATGTGTGCACCATTTGTTATGATTCTTAAGAACTATAGGCATGTTGCTTCTTCTTTTACTCTTTTCTTTAATGAATGGAAAATGAATTGGATTACTGATTGTAAAAATAAACTCATCGCCCAATTAAGCATTTTCACATCAAATTAATAACCTGTCCCCCTCTTTAATTTTTACTTAACTCCTAAAAATATTAGGATGAACTTCTGAGTGATTTGAATAGATCTCCTTGAGAAAAATAAATCTCAATTTCAGGCCTTACTGTATCTTGTAGGTCCATACTATCTCAAATTTGACCACGTATATCTTGAGTGATCTTTGGGGTGCAAGGTTATAATATGTTCTCTTCTCTCTGTGTTCACAGCATCTTGTATGTATCTCTTAGAATGAAATCTTACTCCATCCTATTTAAACTACTGGTAAAGAATGCATTAGGACAATCTCTGGCACATGTTTACTTTTCCATTTCTTCTTCTTCATCATCTTCAGTCTTCGTACAAGGGGTTTTTCCTAAATTAGAATGTAGATTTATTATTTGCATGACTGCTTCATGTTTGTGCCCTCTAACACAGTATGGGGAACATGGCAGGTGTCCAGTAAGTGACGGATTAAATTACTCATACGAAATAGGGATTCTCAGTTCCCCTTTAGAAATGCAATCTCACGTTATTGTTGGAAATGTGTTAGGAATAATGACTGATGAACTTAATTTTCAATGTGTGTGTGTGTGTGTGTGTGTGTGTGTGTATGTGTGTGTGTTACTGGGAATTGAGCCCAAGGGGATTCTACCTCTAAGCTATACTCCTAGCCCTTTTTCAAATTTATTATTTTTGAAACAGGATCTCACTAAGTTACCACATGCTAAGTTACTGCACTCATGCCTGGCTTAATTTTAATATGTTTGACACAAGAAATGGTAACTAAGGAAAATAATGGGTTCAATCCCCAGTACCACACACACACACACACACACACACACACACACACACACACACAATTTTTTTTCAAAAAAACAGCAAAGGGCATTATAAAGAATGGTAAGATAAACCACACACTGAAGTTCTACCTATAACTCATAACTCATATCTGGAAAGGATGAGGCTGTACATGGCCAATGACCCCACAGATCCATTACTATGTATCCATCATTAGAGAAATTTTTGCACATATAGAATAATTTGATAATGGCAGTAAATCGGAAACAGCCAACATGATCACTGATAGTAAAATGGATACATAAATTCAAATGTTATACAGCAGCTTAAAAAAACTATGTAGAATGACATCTAAACTTCAAGAAGATAAGCTAACTTGAAAAGGGGATGTAATGAATCTGCATGCTATGATGTCATTCTTACAAAGCTTAAAATATGCAAATAAAAAACCCATGCAATTCAGTATCTACCTATTTATTTATTTGGCACTGGAGATTGAACCCACAGGCATTCTACCTCTGAGCTATACCCCCGCCTCTATTTTATTTTTTTATTTTGAAACAGGGTCTTGCTAAGTTGCTGAGGCTGGCCTAAAACCTGCGATCCTCTTGTCTCAGACTCCCAAGTATTGGGATTACAGACATGTGCCACCACACCCAGCACAAATCAATATCTTGTTTATGTCACATACATATCTAATAAAAATATAAAAAATGATGTGTGGGAGCAATACAAGCTAACCCAGGAGCATATTTACCTTTGAAGAGTGAGGAAGGATAATGGGATAGACAGGAAAACATGCAGGCTTCAAATGTACCTGTAATGTTTTATTGCTTTTAGAAAATCTAAAGAAAAGTTTGGCATAATGTTAAGATTTTAAGTAGAGGCAAAGAGAATGTCAACAGGCTTAGAAGAAGGTTTAAGTGATGAGGATGAGAAGACTTTAAGAACAAATCAGAGCAGTATGCATCAGTTTCTCTGTATAAGCTCAAATCCTGGTTAGCCAAACTAACAGTCAAAAAGACTACTACACTTCCTGCATCAGACTCTTAGCATCTTCACCTATGTAATTTATTTATTTTTATTTACTTATTTATTTTAGTACTGGGGATTGAACCCAGTGTCATTCTACCTCTGAGCTATACCCCCAACCCCTTTAAAAATTTTGTTTTAAAACAGGGTCTACTAGGTTGTTGAGAGTCTCGCTAAGTTGCTGAGACTGGTCTTGAACCTATGATCCTCCTCCTGTCTTAGCCTCTCAAGTACTGGGATTAGAAGTGTGTTGCCACCACACCCAGATTTAGCTGTGTAATTTTAAGGAAAGAAATACTGTGGGAATCTAGGGAATACTAAAGCATGAGATATGAGTATACCTAAGATAATATAAAGATTTTCAAGGACTAGAGCAAGCCAAAAAAGCAACTGAAGGTTCAGATTTTGAGTTAATTAGGAAACAAATTGTTGCACGTGGCTCAGAAACCAGAATTTTTTTTACATCAGTTGTAAATAAATAACTTTATTTACTCTGATCCCAGGCTAACTAAATTAATATAAGGCATATTATCATAAACATTGGATTATTGATATAGTTACAGTTGAATAAATCCAAGCTATATTTTATGAAGCCAATAAAAGATCTTGCAGGAAGCCAAGAGAAGAAAAAAACCATCAGACCTTGGCCAGTGTTTGAAAGGCACAGTGGAGATTCTTATGCAGCTTGCCGTCTGTTGCTGTTGCTCTCTGTCCTTTGTCTCTGTTCTGTCTTTGGCATATTTCTTAGCCAGACTGAAAAATCAGAGAAAACATAAATTGGGGCTGGTAAAGAATGGAGATTGGGCCAGAAAAGAGCACTTTCATTTCTGTGACATTGTTTCAAAAAAATAATAAAGGAGAGCAGTTCACCTAGAATGAGGATAATGTAACAACATATAGAAATATAAAACATTGCATTATTGTAAAGTAATATGTTCCTTCCTTCCTAATTATCTAAGGGATACACGAATTCATTTTCATTTTATGAAATTTATGCAATAGATAACAAACTGAGAAAATTGATTGGATGTCTTGCTCCCTCATCACTCCCTTCCTTCCAATCTGTTTCTCAGACATAACCACCTGTCCACAGTTGGTACGCAGTCCTCCAGACCCTTTTCTGTGAATTAACATATAAAATTTCATGTACTCATAATTGGGATAATATATTTTCCTGCAACATGTTTTTCCAATTAACATCTATCTTTTAGTAAGCTTTGCATGTGAATGCATCTCAATAGTCTGATTCTTTAAAAAACATAGCTATAGAGTATTCCTTAGTAGGGTTAACCTGTTATTTATTTAACCCTTCCACTGCTCATGGTCCACTGCAAAATTTTCAGTTTTTCACTGTTACAAACATTTCTGCAGTGAACATTCCAGTATATATCCATCATTGCAGCAGAAGGTAGGTATCAGTGCATGGCAAGATCAGGGAATTACAGCAGTGTTATCAAGAGTCTGCCTTCTATGTCTTTGATTTTGTTTTTCTCTTGATTGGCCACATTTTCAGACCTAGTATGGTTGCACATATGAGAACCAGCAGTTTCAGGCTTACATTCTACAGACTTAACCTCTTTCCCAATATCAGCAGTGGAGAGTTCGGCTGTCACTGGACAGCTTGGGTCACATGCTCATCCTTGACCCTGGCACTGTAGCTCTGTGGATGGCATATGCAGATTTATGTGAATGGGGGATCAATAGACACCCAAATGCTATCCAGCTTTATGTCATAGGGACCAAAGTGTTTTATGACTTAAAATTTCTGGTAGAGTTGGTAAAACAGGTATGTATTTATATGTTATGTTGTATATGAGAATGAAGCATGATACAGATTGAAGATCATTAATATTCTTAAAAGGGACAATTTTTTTTAATTCAGGAAGGCATATCCCAATATTTGTTGAAAGTTCAGTGATGTGATAAACACATTTTGTAATACTCTATTATTTACCAAACCATAGCAGAAATTATGTACTGTATTTCTTTATTAAGCAATATTTACTAAATTGTACTATATACTGGTTGCAATGCCAGTGGGTAGAGATAAAATATTGGATACAATAAGGTCTTTACCTTCAAATTTCTTATGTTTTTGCTCTGTATATAAATAAGTGGATGAATAAAGAAGAATATTCTAGACTATGATGTACTGTAAGAAATTTTAAAAGATCATCAAATGGAAAGAAATTAGAAAAGGGTGTTTCAAGAAAGGTGATCAGAAAAGATCTCTAGCTACTTGTGGCAACTGATCACTTGAATGTGGCTAGTTCAGATGGAATGTAACACTAGTGTAAACTATTCATCAGTTATAAGGTGCAAAAGTGGTAAATAATAACTATTGATAAATATCTATTAATGTTAGAATCATATGTGAGATATACTGGGATAGATATTATTAAATTTTTGTTTCCTTTTTACTTTTTAATATGACTACCAAATTGTTAAAAGATTACATATATGGATCAGATTATATTTCTTTTTAATACCCCTGCCCTAGTTAGTTTCAGCCTATTTGCTATTATTAACATGTGGGGGTTTCTTCAATTTTTTTTCCTTCATTATAGTGATGGTAATTGGATTCACAAAGATTTTTCCAGAGGCTCTAAGTCTATAGTATTTATTGACTGAGGTGTCCAAATATAATAATTCAATGCATGATCTAGCTTAATACAGCACAGAATTAAGAGGTAAAGGGTGGTGGAGAAGGCACAGAAAATTGCCACATTTACTAGAGGAGTTGTGTCATTAGTCATGTTCCCTTAGAAATGTTCACAAAACAGATAAAGGAGGACTTGGAGTTGGAGAGGTGGGCAGAGCTAGCATCACAAGGTAATGACAGCGTAGAACAGGATTTCTGTGGGAAACAGCTAGCAAACCACAAAGATCTATTTCCATTCTGTACTTGGTGAAGGAGATTCTATTGTGTTGTCTGGAAATGCCACTTCTTGCATGTTAAAATAGAGTTTTATTCTACACATTGTTTTTGCACTGATGGAATGTTAGTGACTTTCGTGAGCCTCTTTTTTTATGTCTGTCAGGGAGATGTTGGCAACTTCACACACCTTTAATAACATTAAATTAATTCACTGCAGAGAGCAAGCAGAATAGTTTTCTTTGTGAAGTGTTATTATTCTCATTTCTGATTGTGGCTTGTGCCACAAGGAAGAGATTGACTATTCAAAATGCATGTTTGAGCAGGTGAAAAATGTTTCATGCTTAGTTTGTAAGCATTTCAGGATCCTAATATGATGTTTGTTATGTAATCCATAATAACAATTTTGTGAGGGGAAACCGTACCCCTACTGGTTTGAGAGTTGAGTCATATCCTGTGAATCTGAAGCAACGGTATTTAAACACCACGGGCTCCTCTTACTTTCATTCTAAGTCACTGCGGTTCAGAGCAGCAAGTGCTCTGTGCGAAGAGGCTGTTGCCGGTGTTCAGTGAGGAGAGCCAAGTCTGGAGATGCAGTTCTCCTACCGGAGTGAAAGATGTATTGTTCATTTCTAAACAACTATGCTAGATAGCTGCAAGCTGAAAAGTGCCTTCAATTTGCCATTTATCTATAACAAGGTAAGTTCACTCCTGGGACTGTGGCAGCCTTAAATGAATGTGGCAGTTCTTAGTATGTGATTGTGCCTCAGAAAATGCCGCCTCACAGCCTATGGAAGGTGGCATTTGAGATTCTCATGCAAGTTATTTTAAACTTACAGTACAACTCACATGTGAGATAGTTTAATAGATCAATATTCCTTTCAGGATGGTTAATGAAAAATATAGTGGCTGAGTAATGGAAATATTGCAATAGCTTTATTTTGGTTTAGTGTTTTAAAAGGGTTAAGTAGTACTGGGGTCTTAATTTTTTTTTTCCTGTTTGCTACTCTGTGATCTCAGTTAAAGGTGAAATGCACCTAAGATTCACATAATTCTGTTTTAATTTTATCCTAAATAATGACAGTTCCATAACTATATTTCTCCATTGAGATAAAAAGTGGTTTTATTAATGAGGAAGTTTAAAGAGGAAAAATAGTGAAAACCTTTTGGCCTGTCATCTTTAGATGTCTACTTAGGTGAAAGCCCACCATATTCATAAACTTGTGATTGATATGCTTGTTTTTAAGTGTGCATGAGTGGTTTATCATAGTCTACTTTCTCAGTTGCTGTTGGAGACAGCCATATACAAATTGTGTGGATAGAGGAATATGGATAGAGAGGGACTGAGAGGTTTGTTTTTCAAATTCTTTAAGCTGGATGCCGAAAGGTTGTGTTGAAAGACAGGGGTGCTGGCTTGACTTTTTATTGATTAAGGAAATAATATTAAATCAGTTTAAGGGGGTTATCTGGCCTCACATAACTTTGGATGCTCCTATTTAAGCTCTTTAAATTGATTTGACTTTGAGACATGTAACTGTGAATTTGCAAGGTATTAATGAATTGAGATTTTTTAAATGTATCTAATAATAGCTGGCATTAAGAATACTTTATCTCTTCTTAATTGACTCACTGTTATGCTTAGGAATTGTTTCATTTCTATTCAAAATTATACCCGCTACCGAATTTCTAGATTCTAACTAAAACACGGAAATTACTTTACACTAGATATGTATTCAATAATTCATGTTTTTGCAAAGGTCAAAGGGTTAATGAGCCAATGGAAGGAAAGTGGGTTTCCTCTTCTTTGTAGGAGAAATTAAAATTATTTCAACTTCCAAACATATTTGAGGGTAGCATTCCATGTTGGAAAAGAGAAAGTAAAGCTTTAAAGAAAATAACTTAGTACTATGAGAATTTTGGGGACCTCAAACAGTGAAAGAGCACATATCCTAAAAGATCATGCGCTGTTTTAGGTAGAATATCCTAGTGTTAGATTATGCATCATACCCTGCTTTTTGGCCTGGGCAAGGAGGGAAATATTCTGGTTAGTCAAATATTCTGCTGGAAAAATTTCCTTATGCTATATGTTAATTATTAAACTTCAATTAAAAGAATAAAACAGTGCACCCACATCAAGACAGGAGTGCGTCGTATTGTACTTTGCATTGTTTCTTCATCACGGCCATTATCACAGTGGTTGTACAAACTTGGTATGAATGGCAACTCAGACTGATAAAACATTGTTAAATCTAGTTTTTACAATAAGCTGTTTTAAATATGGACATAATTATTCACAACACTGTACAGCCAACTGGTGAGTATCTGATTGATAAGATATTGAAGCATCTTGTTTGTACTCCTTCCTTTCTGTCGCCCCATCCATTGGGTGTTTTCTGGCTTCTCCATACTTACAGAGGGGCATGGTCAGTGGAAAAGAGATAGGAGATAGGAGGGAGAGAAGGAAAGAGAGCACACTCAAAGAGTGTAATACTTTTACTTCTCAACCGTTCATAATAGTTCTCATGAGGAAAGAGGTTGGATTTAATGGTTAAAATGATTTTTTTAGATAATTTGTAGATTTCAATAATTAGGAAATCCCTTGACCTCTGAGACGAACAATAATTGGGAACTTGATTGGGGCTGACTTTTCAGACCTTACCTACTTCACAGGATTGTTGCAAAGATGAAACAAAATCACCTCTGTTGCATTCTATTAACTATAATGCACTAGACATATGTTTGAGGAAATGTTTTTGTGTCTTCCTCAAGTAAAGGAATTGAGAGACATTAGAGATACTTAAATCCCACTCTGGATTCAGTATATTTCTTTCCAGGAATGAGGCTCATTTTTCTCCTATTTGCAAACTGTTTTTATTGTCAATTTCCAATTTATATAAAAGCATTTTGTAAAAGATAAGCTCCAAAAATAAACACCCAGTTTTATCCAAGCCCTAGTGGTCTTTCAAATTTCAAATGACTCAAGGAAAATGATCCCCATTTAACAAATATTATTGAATGGAAACTAAATGTTGTTTTCAAAGTAAAATTAATATTTGTTTTATCTCACCTTGGGAAGGCATCATCATGGCAATTTTTATTTCTTTATTTTTTTTCTTTCAAGAAGGCTTTGAAGAGTTCATGATGAGGAACCATAGCACAGGAAGGACTTTTTACAGTGTGCTCTTTCTGACTCCTAAATACTAAGTCCTTCTAGATAATACCTTAGATCCTATTGTCTCTAATGAATCCTATTAAATATTAAAAGCAGTGCACACTTGTTGGGAAAAATAGGAATAATAACTGCCCTTTTCTTACTCTGAAAATCACTTAGCATCAAATGATACTGTTGATGTGAGAGTGCTTTAGGAAGACCAGGTTGCCCTCAAATATTATCACCACAGAGCAAGATATTCACAATTATAAGTTTGAAAGGTAGCTTAGATGTTATTTCAAATCTCATTTCATGAAGAAAGGAAGGCCTATAAGAAAGCTACCTAGTTTTATTCAGCAAGTATCTGAGTAAGGACTTAAACCTGAATCTTTTTGCCTGCCCAGTTATCTGGAAGTTGACCAGAAGACTGACTGTTTCTTGTGTACAACTGTTAAGATGGCTTTTAAAAAATATTCAATAATATCTTACAAATGCTGGTGAACATGCTCATAGAAAAATATATTCTTTGTAGAATGCTTCACAGAAGACATATTTCCTTTTTTTGCAGGTTTTATGGACTGAGGGTTCACTGTTTGGTCTAGTTTAATGGAGCATGATTTGTGGAAGGGTTATAAAGATATACCACCTAATATTTGCAATTTCTTAGCTATTTGCCTTAGTAGAAGCTTTGAAGTCCTTATTCTAGGGAAGTAAGCCATAGAAATAAACATGCTTAATAGATAGGGACATATTTTTAGCTTTCAAATTGTAGGTGGTATGGTAGATTGATTTGATATATTTACTGAAAGTACTTAGCAAAAAGAGTTTTCCCCCTTTATTGATGAGTAGAATTCCATTGTGTGTATTTCCCATAATTTTGTAATCCATTCATCTGTTGATGGACATCTAGGTTGGTTCCATAATTTGGCCACTGTGAATTGTGCTGGTATGAACATGGGTATGCATATATTACTGTTGTTTTCTAGATTCAATCCCATTGGTACTACCTAGTAGTGGTATAGCCGGATCATATGGTGGATCCATTCCCAGTTTTCTGAGGAATCTCCACACTGATCTCCACAGTGGTTGAACTAGTTTGCAATTCCACCAACAGTGTAGAAGAGTCCCAAATTTCCCCACATCCTCGCCAACATTTGTTGTTGTTTGACTTCTTAATGCTTCCCATTCTAATTGGGGTCAGATGAAATCTTACAGTAGTTTTGATTTGCATCTCCCTGATTGCTAATGATGGTGAACATTTTTTCATGTATCTATTGGCCATTTGTATCTCTTCTTTCGTGAAGTGTCTATTCATTTCAGTTGCCCACTTCTTGATCGGATTGTTTGTTTTCTTAGTGTAAAGTCTTTGAAATTCTTTGTATATCCTAGATATTAGACCTCTGTCAGAGGGATAGCTTGCAAAGATCTTTTCCCATTCCGTAGGCTTTCTATTTAAGCTCTTGATGGTTTCCTTTGATGAGCAGAATTTTGTAGTTTAATGCTATCCCACTTATTAATTCTTGTTTTAATTTCCTGTGCTTTT